>CANTUT010000566.1:507500-515000 GCA_947687605.1 Reutealis trisperma
TATGGTATTTCATGATCAAATAACTCATCATTATCTTCTTTAAGTCTAAAAGGGTCTCTTTTGACTTCTAGTTAATAAACCGCCATTGGATTTATCAATGTAAAATTGTTTAAGTATCTTTTCTATATAAGTAAACTGGTGTATTGAGACTCCTTGATGATCAATCTACATATTAATGCAAATTTTTTGCTTAAACTCACTTTTCAGATAGTATATGCTTTCTTGAGTTCATCAAAAGTTCCAATGATATTTAGATCATTAACATACACTGCAGTAATAACCAATTTATGACCTTTTATGAATACATGGTGAATCATTCACATAGTAAGGATTCACTCTTATATCTTTAATCCTTCTAGGACTCACATAATATTTTTTTATAAGGCACATCTCAAGCCTTTTTTTAATTGCCATACTAATTAAATAACGAAACATGATTATTTTCATAATAAGAGAATTAGTTTTCTCATAGTTAATGATAGGACGAGTCTAGCTCTACTTTAATTGCCTCTTTCCATGATGATCAATCATATTTATGCTAATATTCAGTTACACTTATAGATTATGGATCTAGATTTTCTCTTGAAATAGTAAGAGCTACTATTGATGCAAATTCATCATCGACGATAATCGAATTTTTATCAACTCTTTCTCCTATATCAAAAAATTAATTGAGATCTTATAGTTTTTATTTATATGATCATCAACTCTAGAACCCATATCTATAGGATCTAATTGTTCCATTGTCTCAGTCTGTGTCTCATAATTAGCTATAGCTCTTTAACTAAGATCTTTCTCTTTAGGAGATTTTATGAGTGACACTGCTTTTCTTTTTCGTGGATTCTTATCTTTAGGTCATCCACGCTTTTGGCATATGTTGAGCTCAATTTGATTTTTATTTTCAATTAGAATCATGACTCTTAATGTGGTATTAGCAACTAGAAAATGGCTCTATTGTCACTTTTTGACATATATTAATGCATTTGGCAATTGAGTTGCAATTTGTTACAATTGTATTATTTTTATGAACTTCTAGTTCATTCTAACTTATACATGGATCAAAAATAGAGTTTTCCTTCTAAGAAATTTCTCAATATTCTTTAGCACTACAAGTGCTTGTTCTCTCCCTAATGTCGAGAAATGTATTTTATCAAAATAAATCTCAAGTCTTCTTTATAAAGCCATTTTCACATATTGAGGTGGTGCTATTAATACATACATGGCACAACCAAAAGTTAGAAAATGAGAAATATTAGGCATACATCTATGTACAAGTTGTAAAGAGAGTATGTATGATATAATGGCATGTCATGCCAAATGTTTGTTTATTAAACTTCAGGTTCAATGCTTGAACTACAGGTTCAAGTAACATGTTGTGCATATACATTGGACAATAAAATAATTCATAAATTATAATGCACAACTTATTGATAAAATATAATACAATTAAAATGTAAAAAATTTTTGAATAAAATCCCCCAAAACAATAATGATAATAATAATAATGCAAGATTTTAGCAAATTAATTACTCTTTTAGGGAGTTTACATAAAAATTATTGATATTAAGCTAAATTGTCCTCTATATGGGTTGTTTCTCTTCCAGTGTTTCCATAATAAACTAAATGTAACTCACTCTTGAGTTTAACTATGATTTGTGCCTATTATTCATAGGATTATTTATAGCACTCGCTTCAGAGAATGCTACTAGCTTGGTGATTTCTTAGTAGTAATTTATTATTCTTTTTCAGCTATAAGTTCAAATATTTTGTAAATTTTTACTCTCTTAAATACTGTTGCAAGAGCATATTATAGGCATAAAAAAAATAGTATATATCTTCTCTTAGCATATAATAGTTCGTAATTTTATTACCATATAGTTTCAGCTGTAAAATGAATCTAAATATAGTTAACTTGTATTATGAGATAGAATAAAAATTTGGTAGGCGAATTTAACCAATCATATTGAACATGTGGTAAGACTACAATTTTCAAGTGTACTAATCTTTAAACTTTTCTAGAGAAGACAAAAATTCTTCATAGTAAGATTTTTCAATTTTTAAATACTCACTTAAATGAGGTATGAGTAGGATCATAGCCTTTGTTTTAGTTTCAACCACAAATTTAAATTCGACATTGGAAAAATTAATCTCAAAAATTCATTTTGATATTTTAGTATCAAGAATTCACATCAAATAACTGATATCATAAAATTCAAATTTAACTAAATTAGACATTAACTATATTATTACTACTGATTCTAGTGGTGAAATATAATTACTCCCATTGAATAAATAAAGTAATTCATAATACCAAAATAATGTTCAAAATTAATAAAGGTGTGATTTAATAATAAGATAATAGATATTCACATGGTAATCACAAATTTTGGTAAAAACATTGAATGAGTATATCTCCATCTCAGACCAAATTCACATTTATCATTAAAGCTATTTATAGATATTAGAATTAAATTTCTCTTCGTAGCAATCACATGTTACTCATATATGTATTCGACATATGCACAAATATCACAACACAATGTATTTTAGGCATACCTAACTTGTAGTATTTGAATCTTTATTACCTATCTTACATTTTCTTTCTAAAGACAAATGTTTAATTTCACAATGTTGTGGATTGACATATACTTTCAAATTAAATTAAGATAAAAACCCGATGCTTTCCAAATAAGTAGCACAAAACGATAAAGAATATAAAAAAAATTTACTTGGCTAAATTTAAATAAAAGAAAATTGACAATTAATTAATACAAACAAGTAGTTTAGAACATGAATCAAATGTAAGAAGATTAATATAAATATTAATCTTACCTCAGATGCATAACATATAGATGAAGTATATTCGATTCAATTAACCACCATTTAATATATGTACAAATTTCCTTTCGCTTACTATTATTGAAGCCCATTAAATCAATCTATTCGGCAAATCATTTTGATTTCAATCATAAATTAAGATTAAAAACCATGCACAAATTCATCGCAAAAATAATCAAATAGCTCATCAACCATAACAATACCTAGTTGAATAGTTATTGATTAGTAAACCATGACTAAAATCTATTAATCATAACTTCACCTCATAACCAATTCATTGTAAAATATTAATAGTAAGGATAAAGTCAGGGTATGAAACAAGCAAATAGTATTACATAACAAAGATAATCTAAAGAGAAATCATATGAAAAAGATATTTTCTTAGGTTTCTCTAGTCCAAGTCTTTATTTCTCAAGGATTAGAGTACTAATTATTCAAGAACTAGTAGAATACTAATTCAAATGCTAGTTTTTCAAAAACTATAGAAAGTATTAGTTTTTCAAGAACTATTTCTGAAACTATAGAGAGTGTTAGTTCTTTATTAACTATTGGGAAATTTAGTTCTTCAGGAACTTAAAATAACAATTCAAGAATTTTATATTTTATTTATTTAGTTAGTTAGTTCTTTAAGAACATGAAATATTAATTCTTTAACAAATTGGAATACTAGATTCTTAAGAATTTGAAATACTTTAATTCTAAGGGTCAATTCTTCAAGAATTTATACCTTAGTTATTTATTTAATTAGTTTTTCAAGAACTATAAATAATACTAGTTATTCAAAAACTAGAATTTAAAATACAAGTTATTCAGGAATTATATATAATACTAGTTATTTAGGAACTATAATTAATTAATTAATTTAATTTTTCAAGAACTATATATAATACTAGTTCTTTAGGAATTGTATTAATTTATTTAATTTTGTAGGAATTTAGAATACAAATTCTTCAAGATTTGTATTTAATTAATCAAAATTAAATAGAACAAAATAATATCTCCATAAATGAGCATAAAAAAAAAAAAATCATTGCATCTTGTTAGTTAGAAACATATATATAACAATTGGAAGATGGGAATCTAAAAAGCAATGATGTTAAATTACTTAACCTATTACCCATCACATTATATATATATATATATATATATATATATATATATATATATATATATATATATATATATATATATATATATATATATATATATATATATAATGATTAGTATAAAATTAAAATTATAAAAAAAATATTCTCTTTTAAAAAAAAAACTTTGAAATCTAAAACAAAATAATTAATAAGTTTTTAAATTCATATGGTATTCAAATGAATTTACTAAATACATTTAGAACATCATAATTAATTCAAGCAAAAACATGTTAATAACACACAATGTGTAAAACAATAACAACTTACTAAATAACTTTAAAGAATGGTAGAACCAAATCATGTTGATAACTTATTATAAAATAAAGAGAAAAGAATAAAGAAAAGTAAAGAAAGAATACAAGAGAGAATATTTTTTTGTGTGTTTAATTTCATTAATTGTAACACCTATTTATAGGTGTAAAAGGTTACTGAGATAGGAATAGAAATAGAGTTCTATTTATATAAGAATATCTATTTACAGAGATAGGGCATACATTCAATTTTATCATAATACTTAAATATTATCACAACAAAGTAAAAATAAATTAATAGTAATAATAGAATAAAAATAAGAATTAAAAACAACCTTAAAAACTAAGATAATATCCAAAGTATATAAGAAAAAAAAGAAAAAATGAAAGTAAAAAATAAAATAAGAGTAATAATAAAATAAAAAAAGAACCCTAAAAAGCTACAGTGAAATTATCTAAAATTATAAAAAATAATAAATAAAGATAAAAATAAATTAATAGAAATAATAGACTGAATTAAAATAAGAATTAAAAAATACACTTAAAAATTAAGTTAGTTGATGTCCAAAAGTATAAAGAAAAAATAAAAAAAAATGGAAGCAAAAATATAAAATAAGAGTAAAAATAAATTAATAGTAAAATTAAAATTAAACTAAAAAAGAATCTTAATTAGCAGCCATTTCATTAAATCAAGTAAAAAAACAAGTTAATTGATTTCAAAAATTTTTTAAAAATAAATTAAGTAGAAACTATAAATTTTATTGCGATTTTATTATTCTATGTTGTGAATTTACGTTGTTAATTTATTATGATGTGAATTTAGTATATTATCAATTTATTATTTTGTTATTATATTCAATTAGTTGTAACTGTACTTTTAAACTTTAGATAATCAAAAGCCTAAAAATATAGTTAATTATAGGAAAACCTAAATAATTCATTGAAAATGGCCAATATATGCATATTTAACTATAGATACCTATTCGGTATCATTCTCATTAGATGATGAGAGGACATTGAATTATCTAGAATGGACAGTTTAGAGATTTCATTGTTTAATGTAACTTGCTGTACACATTTTATTCTATACTATTATTTGAAATTTCGGTTATTATCTTCTATATATTTTCTTAATGCATATTGAAAAATGTTTTAATTTCTGACATTTTTCATTTGGTGCAATAAGAATATTATAGGGAGATGCTTTTGAAATTTCAACAGGAGTATGAAAATAGAATGTTATAGTATATAGTTATATAGTAATGAGTTTCTTAATAGGTTAAGTTTTTACCTTCTACGCAAAGAAAGATAAGAAGGCAAAATTAGATATTGAGAACTTAAAATAACAACCAGTAAATATAATGACTAATATTGTATGTCATTTAAAATGCAATGTGTTTCTACGAGTTTTAGAAATTAATCATGAGATCATATAGAAATTGGATGTATTTTAGGCTTAAGGACATTTTATTATGGCCGAAATTCTTAGATGGTATAAAGCAATTCATTCAATTTGTTACATCTCAATCTTAATTTATGGATACAAGTAAGATTAGATGTCTGTGCAATCATAAAAAGTGTCAGAATTGCAGTTATTTAGACCCAAGTATAGTTATGTTGCATCTTGCACAAAAGGATTTCATTTTGGGTAATTATGAATAGTAATTACATAGTCAAGTGAGTGGATTTGGGACTTCAGATGCAGATGAAAATCATTTTCTAGCTAATAATATATGTATTGATGATGCTTTTTCTAGTGCATATCATAATATAGTAATATATGCTACTAGGTCAAGGTTTGATTGAAGTAAGATAGAGGAAGCACTTAATCCAACTTTCTCAGAAGTTGTATGATATGTTAGATATAGTTAATGAGGATTTATGGCCTAGTTATGAAAAACATTTAAAGTTAATGATGGTAGGAAATTTCTATAGCACTAAGAAGTTGATTCAAAGTTTAGAACTTTTAGTGCAGAAGATTCATTATTGCAAGAATAATTACATGTTATATTAGGGTGATGATAGTAATTTGAAGACATGCAAGTTCTATTATTGTCCTAGAGATAAGCCCAGGCGTCGAGTTGTTAGTGCATCCCAAACAAAAGTTTCATTTAAGAAAATGAATTACTTTCCCTGACTTTGAGACTATAGAGATTGTATGCTTCTAAAGTAATTGCTAAGTATATGAGATGGCATACTTAGCATAAGAAGGAAGATGGTATGATGCAAGATTGTTCAAATTTGGATGCATGAAAGAATTTTAATCAGATGAATCCATTGTTTGCTTTTAAAATTTGCAACGTTCGTTTGGGACTATGCACTGATGTCTTTCAACCTTTTGATCAATCCAGATAATAATATTCATCTTGACCAGTTATAGTCATGCTATATAATATGCTCCAAGGCTATGTGTTAATTAGAAATACATGTTTATTTCTGTAATAGTTCCTGGAAAAAAAATTTCAAATAGAAGATGGATGTATTCTTGTAGTCTTTCATTACAGAATTAAAAAGTTATGGAAAATAGGGGAGGTGACCTATGGTGTTTCAACAAAGTAGAATTTTTAAATGTTAGCAACTATGTGTGGACAGTGAGTGTTTTTTCTACTTTTAGTATGTTGCTTAATTGGGGAACTCAAGGTAAACTTATTGTCCATATTGTATGGAACATACCAATGCCTTAACACTTCTTAAAGGTTGTAAGCAATCATGATTTGATAACCACCATAAATTCTTACCTCTTAATCATCATTTTAGATGGAACAAGATCATGTTTATTAAGAATCAAATAGTTGACGGCTTGGCTACACTTATATTGTAAAGTATTGACATATTGGAGGAAATTAACAGTTTAGGATTAATGAAAGTGACAAAAATTAGATAAGATAAGTTGAATGCACAAATTGAACAAATACGTGGATATAGGTGTAAGAAAAGAAGTATATTTTGGGATTTGTGATATTGAAGTACCAATTTGATAACACAATTTGGATGTCATGCACATTGAAAAAAATGTGTTTGAGAATTTTTTTACACGGTTATGAACATAAATGGCAAATACAAAGATAATGTCAAATCAAGAGAAGACTTGACGTAATTTTATTTCCACCTAAAGTTACAATGGGATAATGAAATAGGGAAACATCCTAAGGCTAAGTATCTGTTAGATAAGCAGAGTAAACAAGTCTTATGTGAATGGCTAAAAAGTTTCAAATTTTTCGGATGGATATGTGTCCAACATGGCTCGATGTATTGATATGTGG
>CANTUT010000566.1:520000-687725 GCA_947687605.1 Reutealis trisperma
TCATCATGTAGGATGCCTTTATGTGAGTTCATAGACACTAGTTTCACTCAATTTAGATCAACAGTTAAAGTGTTATTGTTGTCCAAAGTAACTCCAATGACCATATTGGCTAAAAACTTTAAATGGCCTTAACTCTATCATCTGAACTTCAAATTGAGTGATTGAAGTTTCTATGTTTTCATCTCAGTTTCAGATTTCATTTGACCCCTTACTCATTACTTTAGGTTCACAGAGACCAAGAAGTTTATAGTTTTCTGACATATTTATAGCCAATTCCAGTGAGTAAGTGACCATGACTTGTCCATTATGCTCCTAGAGGGAAGAACTTTCCAACATTATCTACCCCACTAGATTTGGTCATTGACAAACCAATGATCAACAGCTACTCTAGTAGTGCTTCGACAATTGTGTTTTAGAATTTAGTCTTCGATCTCCATAGTAGTTTTTTGAATTTAGTTTTGCTAAATTTCACTCCAATAAGGTTGAAATGAATTATTTTCAGTGTGAGGCCTCACCCAAGTACCGGCCCAATCCATTAAAGGGAATAGAAAATGCTCATTTGGGGGAAACATCATGATTGAAACCCGCTATGAGTTCAAAAAATTGTATTTTGTAAGTTGTAATTTGCAAAAGGTGTTGCCACTTTAATTTTGTTTATTTTAGTTAGGAAAATTAAAGGAAAAACCCAATTTGAGTGACTCTAAAATTATACCATTTATCCTAAGGAAAAGCACTAGTTCTCGAATGACCAAAGAGGGTTTGGGGACTAGGTTTTGGTTAAAATAATACAAAAAATTAGTTTGACTTAAATACAAAATAGCTTTTATAGAAAAAAAGAAGATTTTATGTATGTATGAATAGATATAACATAATGTATGAAATAAATATTACTCGTGTAATACATGGCAAATATGAGAGAATGACAATTACAAATGTGAAAAATAAAGGAAAACTACTTATTACAAGTCAAAATGTCAAAATCAGGGGATCTTTCCTCTAACCCTTATGGGTTCTAGGAAAAGCGCACATTCCCTAAATATAATCTAAATAACTAAAGTAAGAAAAAGTAATAAAACAATTGTAATAAAAAGAATAAAATTTTGACTTTTATTTAAGAAAAGCAATTTGGATCCTAAACTAAATGAAGAAGGTGATAGAGAGAGAAAGTTGTTAATTTTAACAGAGTTGATGCCTTAGAGATGGCATGCCTGTGTAGCGCACTAATTTTAGTAGGTGTCAAGCTGCAGCTAGATGCCATGGGTGCAAATTTGAGGGTTCACAACTACCCCCTCATTAGAATTGGCTTTAAGGAAAAGGGTGATTCTAATGACAATGAACCCTGGAAAGAGATGCCATATCGGACTCTAGGCTTGTGCTTGTGCCACGTCAGATTTTTGGCTTATATGTTATTGTGCCATATCAGATTTTGGGCTATACCATGTAAGATTTTGGATTTGTGCCATGTTAGATTCTGGGCTTGTGCTTATGCCACATCATATTTTTGGCTTATATGTTCTTGTGCCATGTCATATTATGGGCTTGTGATATCTGCTTATATTTGTCATGCATAAGGGTATTCATGCTTTGTGCAAATTGAACCTTATGAAGGACAAACATGGTATAAGAATATGAACCTTTTTGGAGAGGGCCCCAAGGATAAATGAGGTTATGTCAATGGCTATAGGTTCAGCCTTGATGTTGGAAGTGAGAATGGTCTTGGTTAATTTCAATTAAGGCTATCTGTCTGGCCTAAGTGTCGGAGGTAAAGATGGTTTTGGTGTATTTCAATCAAGGCTATATGTCCAACTTGAATGTTAGAGATAAAGATGATTTAGTGAATTTCAGTCAAGGTTATCTGTCTAGCCTGAATGTTAGAGGTGAAGATGGTTTGGTGAATTTCAATCAAGGCTATTTGTCTGACCTTAATATTAAAGGTAAAGATGGTTTGCTGAATTTCAATCAAAGCTATTTGTCTAGCCTAGACTTTAAGATTTAGAGATTTGGTCCACTTAGAAGGGGGAGATTTGGGAGTTCAAACTAGTTTAGCAAGGCCACTTATTCGGCCTTGCTTTTAGGGAGATTATGTTCAAAGTTATCCATTTAAAACAGGAGGATTGGGATTAAAGCTATCTGTTTGGCTTTAGTGCTTAGATGGATTGGGATCAAAGCTATCTGTTCAACTTTGGGGTTTGGGAAGATTAGGATCAAAGCTATTTGTTCGGCTTTGGTACTTGGGAGGATTGGGATCAAACCTATCTATTCGGCTTTGATGTTTAGGAGGATTGGAATCAAAGTTATCTATTCAGCCTTGATGTTGGGAGGATTAGGATCAAAGTTATCTATTTGGCTTTGATGTTGAAAAAATTAGGATCAAAGCTATTTGTTCGACTTTGGTGCTTAGGAGGATTAGAATCAAAGCTATCTGTTCAGCCTTGATGTTGGGATGATTGGGATCAAAGTTATTTGTTTGGCTTTAGTGTTGGGAAAATTAGGATCAAAGCTATCTATTAGACTTTTGTGTTTGGAGGATTTAAGGAAGGTTATGTCTGTAAAAGGTGAGGGGTGTGGGAATGTCAACATGGGTGGCTCAACTCAGTTTGCTTATAAAAAATTACGGTTGAGGATCAGTCCGTGTAAGGAAAGGTATTAGGAGGGTAGGTTAGGTAGGTCCTTAAAAGAATAGATTGGTCTTGAGATGTTAGGTCAGGTTGTATTCGGTTCTAATAAGGTCAAGAAGTGTCACTTAAAAATTCAGGTTGCAAGATTTAAGCAAAGACGATTAACACAATATAGTATTTAGGGTAGTAGATTTATTAGTTAAGCCAACTTGATAAAGAGACCTTGACCTTAAAGGAGTCTACAAGTATTCCCAAAGGAGGTAGTTTAGCCAATAAACTTAGGCTTTAATGATGATGGGCCTTGGTTCTGCTAATGAGCCTAAGCTTTGGTATTTTGCTAAAGAATTTGATAATAATATGTCTAAGATGCATAATCTTTATAAGGATAGTATGGTTGATCACTTGAAGAGATAATAGGCCTTGATCAAGGAGTTAGGGGTAAAGGTGTTTTGAAGGAGGTAGGTAGGATGCCACCTCATGAGTTGATTCAGCAAGTTGGACTCATAGACTAGAAGGTGAGACTAGGCTCTGACACAAGAGGCTAAAAACTCTAAGCAAAAATGGTGAAAACACTTAATGGGGTACAAATGTAGGGAAACATGACTCTGTGAAAGGTAAGACTAATAGAATGACTATCTTTGGATGAGATAAGACTAATAGACTAGATAGTGAATCCAATTTAAATGAAACAAAACTCCATCTTGAATTATTGCTTTGAGTTGATTCCATCTTTTTGGCTAGGTTGCCTTTGTAGGTTTTCAACCTAATAATTCCTTTGATTACTTGCTCTAAGCTGCTCTTCTGAGTTTCTTTCTCTCTCTTTGTTTTTTTTTTCTATTTTTTTCTTCTTTTTTTTATTTTTTTGAATTTTTCCTCCTTGTTTTTTTTTTTGGGGTTGGCAAGGCTATTTGTTTCATCTTGCTAGGAAAGGTCTAATTTTGTTTGGATCATGGGTTGGATTTTTGGTTTTCCTTCCTTTTTCAGTTAGCAAAGCTATCTGTTCTACTTTGCTTGTGAAGATGATTAAGGATTGCCCCTAGCCTGTAGCATGGATGAGAGCTTTGGTGTTCTGTAAAATACTCAAAAAAGGGTGTCAACTTGGAGAGAAAGTGACATGGATGTATGTTAGGAAATCTAAATGTTTTCCAAGGAACTGTAATTTTGGTGAAGGCTACCTTTAATGATCATTTGTTGTGGCCTTATATGAATTCTTGATCCTTCTCATATGATTCTTTATTGGCTCAAAAATTCATTGTTTCATTCAAATTGGATTAAAAAAAACACATTAAGAAAGGAACAATTCACACTTTATTACAATCAAAATGACTTTAACAGACTCAATAGGATCATTCTAATAAACAGACTCAAAAAAGATGATTCTAATAGACAGACTAAAAAAAGATGACTCTGATAGCTAATCTTAAAAAGATGACTCTAACTTAAATGATGATTCAAACTTTAATGACATAGACTCTCACTAGTATCCTTCTTACCTTGTTGACTCACTAGATGGCTTGAAAGGTTAATGGGTAAAAGAGGTATTTATTGCCAATGAGGTCTTAGACTGATTCTAGATAGGTCAGGTTTAGCTAGAGTCAAATTCTTCAATGTTGGTTTCAAGTTCTTCCTCAATGTCCAAGTCAATGGTGGTAATCTTTAATTTGCTTTGAAGGTGATCTTCAACCTTGGATGCAGTTGCAATCATAGCTTTGAAAGTGGGCAAGTATTGTGTTAACAATGGATCTTTATAGTTTGAAAGTAGATTCTTGATGAAGATATCGACTTGTTCTTACTCAGTTGGTCTACTTACCATTAGAGTAGATTTGGCCCTCCACCTTGCAAGGAATGTAGAGAAGGTCTCATTTGAAAGCTACTTAGTGCTTTCTAAATCCCTTCTTGTAATGTCCACTTCAATATTGTAGTGGTATTGTTTGACAAATGCCTTGTAAATGTCCTCCCAAGTCTATTTTTGGGTGTCATCTAAGTTAACAAACCATCTCAAGGTAGCATCAGTAAAGGTTTGCTGAAATAGTTGAGCAAAGAGCTCGTTGTTGATACCAAGGGGATGCATTGCCCCCACGTACATCTTTATATGGATCTTAGGGCAAGTAGTACCATCAAATCTATCCAAATTCGACATCTTAAACTTTAGTGGTAACAGAGCATTGGGGAAGAGACGTAATGAACTTATATCAACCATGCCTTTCCTCTTCTTTAGACTTTTTACTGACTTTTCTATGGCTTGTAGTTTGAGTAGGAAGACCTCAAGCCTAGGATTACATATGGTTTCCCACCTTTGGGAAGGATCTAAAGGAAATGAGGTGATTTGTTATTGTTTAATAGGTGCTAGATGGGAAAGAGTGTTTGTTTTGAGGATATTAGGTAAAGGAAGTGATGGTGGGGGTATGGTTTCAAAGTTGGCTTAGTGGGGGAAGTAAAAGCATAGGCCTAAACTGTGCTCAGATTTCGATCCAGGTTGAGTGGATCCTAAAACTTAGGACTTAGGGTTTGGTTTATGCCAGCCCAACTTATCATGTCTTGGACATCATTTAATATGGCTCCCTTTGGGCTTGCAATTAGGCCTGAATTTAGGGCTGCTTATCTCATGAACATCTCTTCTTGTTGCTCCAACATTTGGCTAGAATCTTATCTATGGCATTTTTGTCAAATCCAATAGACATTTTGGCAACCTTAGAAAGGGAAAAGGGAATCAGGTTAGTATCAAGCTTTGGAAAAATGGTTATAGGATATGATGAACTAAGGACCTTAGGTTTAATGGTAATAGATGGTGATGTCTTATGGTTAGGTTGATGGTGTATAGTTAAAGAAGAGGTTAGAGGTGTAAGATGTTAGTTAGGTCTGTATTTAGCTAGGGAAACTAGGTCAAATTTTAACTTTGAAAACTAGGTTAAGATTTAGCTTTGTGTGGCTACGTCAGATTTTATCTTTGAGTAGCTAGGTCAAAATTTAGCTTTAGGTGGCTAGGTCAAAATTTAGCTTTGGGTGGCTAGGTCAGATTTTAGCCTTGATGAATCAAAGTTTAGTTTAGAAAGCTAGGTTAGAGTTGCCTCGAGTAATTAGTGTTTACTATTTATAAATGGTTTACCATGGGTTTAAGGATGGAGTTACCATGGGTTTTGCTATTGGGTTATGGATGTATTGTGGATTTGGATGTTAAGTGGACCATAGGTTTGGTGATAGTTGGATAATTGGTTAATTAGACCAGATCATGGGCTTAGATGGGCCATGGGTTTGGATAGTAATATTAAAGATGAAAACAAGTTAGCATTTAGTTTAGGTAAAGACTATGGATAAGAATGAAGCTAGGTCAAAGTTTAGCATTGGTAAGGATTGTTGAGGATAAAGCTAGATCAGTGTTTAGCTTGGGTAAAGACTATGAAAGATGAAAGCTACGTTAGTGTTTAACTTGGGTAAGAATTATGAAAGATGAAAGCTAGGTTAGTGTTTAGCTTGGGTAAGGAAGATGAAAGCTAGGTTAGTGTTTAGCTTAGATAAGGATTGTGAAAGATGAAAGCTAGGTCAGTGTTTAGCTTGGGTAAAAATTATGAAGGATAAAGCTAGGTCGGTGTTTAGCTTGTATAATAGTTATAATGAATAGAGCTAGGTCAGTGTTTGGCTTGGATAAGGATTATGGATAAGGATGAGGGTACCATAAATGGGTTTATTTATTATGAGTTTGATATGGGCTTAGGTGAACCAGGAGTTTGGGTTTTGACCATGGGTTTAGGTGGACCATAGGTTTTAGGTGTTTTGACTATGGTTTAGGTGGACCATGGGTTTTGAGTTTTGACCATAGGTTTAGGTGAACCATGAGTTTTGGGCCTTGACCATGGGTTTAGGTGGACCATGGATTTTGGGTGTTAAGATGTTTGGATAGGTTTTAGACTCTTTACAAGGTTCAAGCTATGCATGCATATATGAATGAATGATTGAAAAACATTTCATGAAATACCAAGTTCAGTATTATGGTGTATACAATCTTAAAGGAAGGTTCTATGGGTCATTACATGAAAGGATAACGGTGGCTTGAAAGGGAACCCATCACACTAGAGATGCGATATACCTAACCACATATGAGTCAAGGAGTCTCATGTGGGTCCAAAAGTACTTGCATACTTGTTACACCTTTAAAAGGATTAGGGGATACATCACAAGCTAGATGGTTTCACTATTGGTAAGCAGACCTAAAGAAGGTTGCCTACTTGATGTTACTATCTATCTTTTATTTTCCTAAGAAACTAGGGTTTTCGACAAGGAGCCCAATATAGTGATGCATTAAAAGCTATTTTGTACTAAAAAGCCAAACTTTTTATTTTACCAAGAGTAGTCCACTTTCATCTTTTATTTTGAAAAACATTTTGGAGTCCCCTATGGAGTCACCAACTATGAGGTCTCACCCGAGCACCGGCCCGATCTATTAAAGGGAATCGAAAATGCTCATTTAGGGGAAACATCACAACTGGAACCCGCTATGAGTTTAGAAAATTTTATTTTGTAAATTGTAATTTGCAAAAGGGGTTGCCACTTTAATTTTGTTTATTTTAGTTGGGAAAATTAAAGGAAAAATCCAATTTGATTGACTACCAAATTATACCATTTATCCTAAGGAAAAGTACTAGTCCTTGAATGACCAAAGAAGGCTCGAGGACTAGGTTTTGGTTAAAACAATACAAAAAATTAGTTTGGCTAAAATACAAAATAGTTTTTGTTGAAAAAAGAAGATTTTATGTATGCATGAAGAGATATAACATGATGCATGAAACAAATATTACTTATGCAATGCATGGCAAATATGAGAGAATGACAATTACAAATGCGAAAAATAAAGGAAAACTACTTATTACAAGTCAAAATGTCAAAATCAGGGGATCTTTCCTCTAACCCTTATGGGTTCTAGAAAAAGCGCACATTCCCCAAATATAATCTAAACCATTAAAGTAAGAAAAAGTAATAAAACAATTGTAATAAAAAGAACTAAAATTTTGACTTTTATTTAAGAAAAGCAATTTTGATCCTAAACTATGTGAAAAAGGTGATAGAGAGAAGAAGTTATTAATTTTAGTGGAGTTGATGTCTTAAAGATGACATGCCTGTGTATCCCTTTGAATAAGAATCAAACCCCACGTAGTTCTTCCTTCTTGCAAAGGAAGGGTTTTTAATTCATTGCCTTTGTTATCATGTTTTGATTGATTTTAAGTGCTTAGGAATTTGTTAATTAGGTAAGATTTTAATTAACAAAAATTAGATCTTTTCAGATTTGGATCCTAAAATTGGAATTGAAAAGGAAAAGGAAAGAACTTTTACCTGTGGCTTTCGATGACGAGGAATGTAGGGAGCGAGCTTGGCACTGGATCCAAGTTCCACATTGGCTTAGGGATAACACAAGCACTCCTTTTAGAAGAAGGACTCTTGATTAGTTTGAACTTTTTTTGAAGGAAGGACTTTGAATCACCATTGCCTGATAACCACAAATTTCCTTTGAAAGAAAGAACTTGAATTGCTCCTTTTCTTGGTTAAGAGGCTTAGAGAGACGGTTTAAGGTGGTTAGGAATCTTATGAATAGGTTTATGTGATGGAAGAGGTTTTGGAATTGGATTTTTGGAGATTAGGAGGTTTAGAAAGAGAGTTTTGATAATTGGGAGGGTTAGAAATAGGGTTTAGAAAACTTTAGAGGGAGTATGGAGGAATGTCATTGTGTGTGGAAGTTGTTATGAGGTGCAAGGTATTTATAGGGAGAGTTTGAGGTTAAAAATAAAGAATTTTTGGTGTGGGATTCTATAAGAAATGCGCTGTGGCAATTTATCATGGACAACGGTAACCACAAAGGGAGTTATGACAACCGTAGGGCCCGCTATAGTAGCCAATTTACTACTGCAAGAATGCCTGTGGCAACCATAGCTGGCCCATAGGTTGCCGCACCTCATTTTTCAGCCTGTTCTTATCCATTTTTTATCCAATTTGGACCCAATTTTATTCTATTGGTTCGTAGTCAAGTGCTAGTCATTTGAAA
The DNA here is from genome assembly GCA_947687605.1 of Reutealis trisperma. Classification (NCBI taxonomy): domain Eukaryota; kingdom Viridiplantae; phylum Streptophyta; class Magnoliopsida; order Malpighiales; family Euphorbiaceae; genus Reutealis; species Reutealis trisperma. The sequence continues at coordinate 528,650 of CANTUT010000566.1, forward strand.
TGCAAGTTTTAGGAAATTTATTTTTCAACAAGGCACTACCCCCTTGATCCTTGCCTGCTAATTGGATAGCAGGACTGTCATACTAGCTCTGTGTAGCACACTAATCTTATCAAGTATCAAGCTGTGGCTAGATCCTAAGTATCCAAATTTAAGGGTTCACACTAAGTTAAATATTAATTTTTAGTAATAGTTAAATTATAAAAATTATTTGTAAGTCCATGGAATTTAAGTTATAAGCTTATCATAATTATAATTATAATCAATTCAGTTAAATTTTAATCCCAAAATTACTCTCAATGATTTTGGGTGACATATTCTGATAAATATAATGCCTTTAAATCATACTGTATTTCTCTCCTCCAAGTTGGTCTATGTCTATCCCTTCCTTTTTTCTTCTCTTTTAACACAATGCACTCAACCTTTCTAATTGAAACCTTCCTTGGTCTCCGCTTCATGTGTCCAAACAATCTTAATCTCCATTCTCTCATCTTGTCCTTAATTGATGTGACTCCCCCTTTATCTCTAATGCTTTCATTGTGTATCTTATCCATTCTAGTATGGTCATACATTCATTTTAAAATCCTCATCTCAGCAAGACTCATCTTTAATAGAAGTAGTCCCTTTATTATCTAGCACTCACTACCATATAACATAGTTGGTAGAATAACCATATAATGCAATTTTCCTTTCAATTTATTAGGAATCATGCTGTCACATAGGACTCTTGTGGCAAGCTTCATTTCAACCACCCAACTTTTATCTTGTGGCTAATATCCTCCTTATAACCTCCATCTCCTTAAAGATTGAGTTAAGATATTTAAAATGGGTGCTTTTGGCAATGCCACTCTATTTAAGCTAACTCCCTTGTTATCCCCACTTTGGCCTTCACTAAACTTGTAAGACATTTATTCCATCTTGGTTCTACTTAACCTGAGACCTTTAAACTTTAAATGCTCCTCCATGACTTTAGCTTTCTATGAACTCCCACCTGTAAATATCATGCACCTAGCGATTTCATTTTTATATGCTTTGTTAGTACATTCATAACCAAAACAAAGAGGTAAGGCTTACTGCAGACCCTTAATGCAACTCAATGAGATAGGAAAATCTTTTAAGTCTCCTCTAACTGTGCATACAGTAGTAGTCATACGTGTCCTTTAATACTTGTATGTACCTAATCGATATCCCTTATTCTTTAACACCCATCATAAAACTTCTCTTGGGACTCTATCATTTGCATTCTTTAAGTTAATGAAAACTATATGTAAGTCTTTCCTCATATCTCTATATTTCTCTATTAAGCTTTTAATAAGAAATACTGCTTCCACAATTGATCGATTTGGCATGAACTCAAATTAGTTGGTAGAAATAGATGTAACACCATGTAAGTGATGTTTTCTAATTCATGAGCTTAATTCTCCTGTAGTTTGAGTAACTTTGAATGTCTTGCTTGTTTTTAAAAATGGGTACTAGAATGCTCTCCCTTCATTCATTTGGTATTTTCTTTAAAGTTAGGATTTTTTTGAACAATTTGTTAACCAAGATATTTCTACCTCATCTAGATACTTCCATATTTTAATCTCAAATTAGTTGGTAGAAATAGATGTAACACCATGTAAGCGATGTTTTATAATTCTTTCCCACAACTTCAAAGTATGACTCATGAGCTTAATTCGCCTATAGTTTGAGCAACTTTGAATGTCTTGCTTGTTTTTAAGAATGGGTACTAGAATGCTCTCCCTTCATTCATTGGTATTTTCTTTTAAGTTAGGATTTTGTTGAACAATTTTTTAACAAAGATATTCCTACCTCATCTAGATTCTTCCATATTTTAATCAGTATTCTATTTGGCCCATAAGCTTTCCCAACTTTCATCCTCTTTAAAACCTTATTGACCTCTAAAAAACTGATCCTTCAAGTGAAGGTCATATTCTTCTCTATAGTCATGTAGTCTTCGTCAACCATATCAATCATGTTACCACTTTAGCTGTTATTTAAAAGTTCATCAAAGTAACTCCACATTTCTTTAATGTCTTTATATTTCACCATAACTTTTCCTTCTTTATCATTGATACACCTTACCTAATTGAGATTTTGACATTTCCTTTATGTAGTCCTTGCTAGCCTATAGATATTCATTCTATGCCTTTCTATCTTTTCAAAGGCCATGCTTTTTTTTGGCTTATGATTTTTTTTGCCTCTCTTTTCGCTTTCTAATATTGCTCATAAGCCTATCACATTGGTAGTCTTATGTACCATTCCATTTTACTCTTCATTACCTTTTGTACTTGCTCACTTCACCACCACTTGTCATTTGAGGGTGGGCCATGTCCTTTAGACTCTCTCAAAATTTTTCTAGCCATTTCCTTGATCTTAAAAGCCCTGGGTATCTAAATAGCATTGGCTTCCATGTCCACCTTTGATGCTTCTGACTTAAGGAGTTCATTCTTAAACATCATTTGTTTGCTGCTTTTAATTTCCACCACTTTATTTTATATGTCATACTTCTTTTACTCGTCTTTGTCTTTCTTCTGATCTTGACATCTAGAACTACCAGCCTATATTGACTTGTTAAAGCCTCTCTCGAGATCACTTTGCAATCCTTATAAAGGCCCGATTAATTATGATTTTAGTAAACTAATAGTAACTTGGTATTTGGTTGGATAAATTAAAATGAAAATTTTAAGTTATATGGGCCTAAATGAAATTGCTGGATACAACAACTTAGAATTATGAGTAACATTAGACTGAGAAAAATATTATAAAGGCCCATTTGGGCATTTGTTGTTGTTATGAATTGAGTTTTATTGTCTATATTTTTTTTTTTTTGGCGGGGAGGGGGGGTGGATTAGGTCTATTATAGGGAAATTTTGCATGATTTTCAGTAGATTGTCAATAGTCTTTAGGAGCAGTATGTCTTTTGATTCATTTGATATGTATTCTAATAATTCTTTGAATTCCATTTTCTAGACTACTCATGACCTTCCTCAGCTTTGAGCCATCCTTGGACCTAATTATCCTCTCTACAGGTTGTGAGTGATATTAATTAATATATTTTCTTACTTACATGCATTGCATCTAATGATTGTGTATCTATTTATATAAACTATGCATTATAATCTATAGACTCATCCATATGTTGATGACTAATGAATCATTATTAATTATTGCATAATTATTTGTGATTGTTAGATGAGATTAGGATGAAGTGAAAATCACTAAGATGATGATTTTGATGATATATGGATAAATGTATATATGTAAAGTTGATGATCATTTTAAATCACAGACTAGAAGTTGATCATTATTCATGCTGCTTACGAGTAGGTTTGTTGCATGGTCATTGTGTTGATGGCAATCCCTATTAGGTTGTGATACACTCACATTAGAGTGATGATAGGCCAACTATGGATTAAGAGATTGTTTGGAATATAAAACCACATTAGGGCATTAGCTCCCCATTATTGAGGTTCAATATGATTTCCTACTGACTAATTTCCATCCTTATTTGATTATGTGATATTGATTATATTTTTGCCTATGCATGACCATTATTAGATTTTGGCATGATTTTTAGGTGCCAATATTATATATTGATTAATATCATTCATTGAAATTAGATGCTCACTCTTGTCTCATTATTTTATATAGTTTTTATCCCAAGGATATTATTTTTGTACTAGAGCCCTGCTTTCTATTTCTACAATGGTTAATTATCCTCTATTCTATATAATTATTACCTTACATATTATTATCACTTTATCTACTGTAAACTATAATTTTTCTATAATTTTGATTTTTGCAATTACAGTAGTTGTTTGTTTATATGTTATCTATGGATAGAAAGAGGATATGAGCTTCTTTTGTATGATTACTTTATTCAATATCAAGAAGGAACCCTTATGGCTTTTCAGACTGTCATATGATATTGAGATGATAAGATATGTGTAGATGAATATGATATAGTATTATGTATTTATGCTTGATAGGTGTGCTTATAATGCTTTATTTATTGAAATTACAACTATCATATTGCAGTTTTGTTATTTAGTAGATAGTCATTCTTGCTATTGGTTTTCGAAGCTTTATACATTCTTATACCCTAGCGTTAGTCTAGTGCCCCTAGAGTTGAGTTATGACACTAATATTCAAGAATTAAAATTATCAATAGGTAATATTTAAATTTAATAAAAATTAATAATAATAGATGAAATATGTAAAGATATTGTAATAAAACATATAATAAATATAAGGATAAAATATTATTTAATCCCTTTAGTTTGACTTAATTAATGAAGTATTCCCTCTACTTGGCCAAACTAACTAAGTAGTCCTTTAGATTTCTGTCTATTGAAACAATTAGTCCTTTCATCCATATTTTTTCATTTTTATAGTTAAATGCATTTTTTCAAAACAAATGCTTAAAATTATTTTGGTTTTGGGCATGATTTGAAGTTTTTAAACTTAAGTATTTCGACTCAAACTCTAGGTATAATTTAGTTACAAATGAGTGATTAGATTTGTTATTAGAAATCTAGGGTTTTATTTGAGTATTTTTCTACTAAAAAGGAATTATGAAATTGAAATTGATTAGTGTTTAATTTGTTTGATATTTGTAATGTTTTAGATTTTTAGTCAATCGATAAAGTTATCGTTATCATTTGTTAACATTAATGACATTTGATGTCAAAGTTTATCATTATTATAATGTTTAAGTTTAAAATGATAGTATTATATTCTTTTGGATTTGTGTGAGATTTACATGTTGTGATGTGATATTGTGGTTGTGCTTTATAAAGAAAAATTTGAAAATTGGTTATATTTCTCTTATCTGATCAAAATGAATATTAATTGATTAGTAGTACCTTTGATAGTGTTTACATTCAAGATGTTTATGGAAATTTTTGTGTGAGATAATATGGTAATGGGTGTGTGACAAACCTATTGTAATATAATAACATGGTAACTTTTAGATTTTTTGCATCCAAGAAACAAGTGAAAATATCTATGTGAAGAATATGTGGTAATGGAATAATGTGTGTGTGAGTAACCTATGGTGATCATATAACCTAGTAACTTTGACATTATTTGTGAACAATATGTCTGTGTGAAGAATATGTGGTAATGTGTATGTAATAAAAGTTATTATTAGTCATTTATAGCAACTCAAATGCATATAATTAACTATTTCTATAATTTGCATTATGCCTTTTCATATTATGTTAAAAGGCCTATTCAAAAGGATTTATTTCCTGCTGTTGAGAGTCTTAGCTTGTAAATTAAGTGGTACAAATTCTTACATATGGCATGTTCATTTTTCAAGTGTTATATCCAAATATCTAGATACCAATGCAACCTATTAGATGTCTGTCATAATATTAAGTTGTGTCTAACTTTCTAAATATGTTTCCTAATGCTATACTATCTCCTTTTTTTTGAAAAAAAAAAAAGAAAAAGAAAAAGTGTCATCTTTTTGGCATTGCATTAATTAAATATCAAAATTAAGTTCCTTGTCTTATGCTACCAATAAAGCTTTTTTAATATCTTTTGCTATTAGTTTTAGACTTCAACAAACCATTGAATTTACCTATAGAAAAGGTAGTAGAAGTAATATGATTTTATAAATAAAAAATAAAATGCAATGATGAAAAATGACTCATAATAGGATGGTGCATTTTCTTCCATACAAAATCTTTGCCAGTTTGGAGAACAGGAGTAGAATAAAGTTGAGTGTAATGAAGAGGCAAAGGCTATAGTTTTGTTTAGTTATGACCATGACAATTTTTGATGCTGTAGCATCAATAGATTGTCTTTCTTTTATTGTTCATTTAGTAATTTTTTTATTATGAAGTCTTCTTGCAGTCTTGATTGGAAAAACTTTATTCTGCTTATTAGCATAACTAACACCATTCCAAGTCATTTCCTTCAGTTTAGCCCTTAAATAATCTAAGGATTCATTTTAAATAGAAAGGGACTATTATCCTGCTGGCTACTTTTTGTTTTTATATGATCTGTTATATTGGTGAACACATCTCTTAATTTGACTTCCCTCTGATGATGGTATGATATGTGTTTTCTCAAATACATTTACAGGCTGCCCTAGTATAATATGTTAATAGCTTTGCTTAAACAAATATATATTTTTATACATATTTTACTTAGGGATGTACTTGTTAACACAAACTTTTATATTTGAATTGGATGCCTCTTATTAGATGAAAGTTGTCTAGCTTTTGTAATGATATTTGCTTATAATATGTTATTTAAGCTTCCTATTTTTGGCACTAGAAGATTAAGCATTGCTAAAGTTACATATATTCATTCTTTCTTTTGCATGCTTATGTTTGTTCTTTTCCTTTTCCTAAATACATATAGCAAGTCACAGGTTGTAAAGTGCTGATCTTTAAGAGCTAATAGAACTACATAAATGATATAATATGGTAACTATAAGATTGTTTACATGCATTCTGATCATGCTCATATCTATGTAATATTATTTTCAGGATTTCATTTTTGTTGATTTTGACTCTATTAGTTTATGAGTTTTAGCATTATTTTCATTTTTCTGTCAATAATAATAATTTCCTTAATTAATCTAATACATACAAGGGAAGATTCAAGTCTCTTGGCACATGATGCAATTCTATGGAGCTTGATTTTAGGATGAATCATCTCAAGAAATGGTGAATGATGTGATCCTATACTAGTTAGGTCCTTTATCTATCTTAGTTTTTACTTAAATACATGTTATTAAGTTTGTTATGTGTTTTTGGGCTATTGTAATAAATTAAACCTAAGAATTATTTGGAAAAGTTTATTCTCATGTTTTTATTAGTTTTGAGCCTCTTTTGTATTAGCCTAAGACTCAATACAAATTTTATCTTATTTTCTATTTTATAAGTTTTATTATCTTATCTAGAAATGATTCCTATTGAATTCCTTGATTAGGAAGAACCCAGATTTTAGCTTATTTTCTATTCTAGAAATTTTTATTTTTTTTTTATTTAGGAAGGATTCCTATTGAATTTCTTAATTATAAATAATTTCTAACTTAATTTAGAAATATAGATGACACTTGAGTCACTATTAATACTCAAGCTTTCTTTGTAATTTCATAGTTAATGATGATTTTGATTAATAAAATTTTTTTGAGTTTTCTCTCAAGTTTCATTCCTATTTGAATATTTACAAATTTTTCTTTTGTGGCATTGGAACTTATTAAAGCTTTATACATTTGTGGCATTCAAAATAATTTATACTAAGATGCCTAACCACAAATTGGTTTTATGTTAATGTTTTTAGTTCAAATATGATTTGGCTTTTCCTAGGAATTACTTCCAAGCATATTATTATTGGGTCACAAGTTTAATGTGCTTGGGGTTCACATCATAATTGAAGACATAATTTATGATCAAACCTTTTCTTTATAAACAGATAATGGATTTACCTGACCACTTCCCTTTCATCTTCCATTATAATCAAAAGAAGCACTAATTGATCATGTCTATCTAGAAACCTGCTCCCACATCAACCTTGTCAAAGATCTTATAGGTTGTTTCCTCATATAGTTACAAATTTTGTCAATGTTGTTTGTGAGTTAACATTAGTCCTAACAACAAATTTTGTCAATGTTGTTTATGAGTTAACATTAGTCCTAACAGTAAAAGTTTAATTACGGATTTATGAGAAACACAAATCTTTAAATGTGGATGATACATAAAGGGAGATTGTGTTGATATGTGATAGTGCTTACCAAGATAGAAAACTTGATGAGCAACAAACAACAACATCCTTACATGATATTAGAACTAGTAAAGGCCAAATAAATGGGAATGTTAAATGTGAACCAAAAGTTATAAGGCAACAAATTGAGACTCTAGTGGGTGGTGAATCTATAATTGGTAGAGAGCAGTATATGGAAGATTCAAGGGAAGGTCTAATTAACTCTGCTAATTATAGGATTGAAGCAATAAGGCTAATGGAGAGAGGTATGCTAGATAGGACTTCAAATGCAAATGTCTTTGAAGAGATTGGTGATAAGACTAGTTTAAGGGAAGATACAGGGAGGCATGCCATAGAGGAAGAGATAATTAGGTTAGATAAGGCTAGGGCCGTATCAAGTGCTACTATATAAGATTAATATGTTGTTGTTAAAAATGATGATGATGCTAGTGTACCAGCTACTAGAATGGTTAGTGAAAACATAGAAAGGGAAGTGGCAGCAGTATAGGTGTGTTAAAGGGAAAGAGCAAGGGAAGGTAACAGGTGGGGGGAAGGGGAAGCAAAAGTGGAAGTGGGAGTGGCATTATCAAGGGTTGAGATTTAAGGTATAGGAAATAGGAGAAATAGCAACAAAGGTGCCTAGAGAGTAGGTAGTGATTATAAAAGGCAAAAAACATATGGAGTATCTACTAAACCTGTATATGAAGGACTATTTTCTTGCTGGATCACTTGTAGGAGTAATAAGAACCAATAGGTCAATAGTGAGCTAGGCTAGAGTAGGTGTAGATACATATACTAATGAGGGAAATGTTGGTCCTATTAGAGTCCAAAAAAGTAATAGAAGGCTAAGAAACTTATAAGCTATTAATGATAATACAAGAGAAAGAGGTGAAGATATATAAGCATGTGAGGATGAAGCATATGATTTTTTTGATAGTGATAATGAAGAATGGTAGGTGGATGATGGAAGGCCAAATTTATTGAGCAATAAGAATAAGAATATTAATACTCAGTCTAATGAGTCTAAAATAGTAGGAATCAAAATTCATGGAGATGAGCCATAGTTAGAATTTGTTAAGGCATTAATCATGAATGATGAAGATGGATTGATAATGTTGAATAAGATAAAGTCAAGATATGTGGAGAGTAGTGAAGAAGATGATAATAGATTTGAATTCAAAAAAAGGAAGAGACAAAGCTGATTCCTTTTAAAATGATACATGCAAATCAATTCTGGGCTTATGACAACCAAGAAGTTAATTTTGAGATAGGGTAGGTGTTTGGGATGTGGAATCGTTTAGATTACATTGGCAGACTATGCAATCAAAGGTGGAAATAAAATTAAAAAGCATAAAGAATGATACAATAAGAGTCACTGCATCTCATATGAGTAAAGGATGCAAATAAAGGATCTTGTTCAGCGAGAGCAAATGATATAACCTTCATGGTTGAAACATTGAACTATGAACACAATTGTAAGAGGCTCATCGGTAACAAGAATACAAGTGCAACAACAAAGTGGATTCAAAGCAAACTCTTTCAATAATTAAGGGTAGATCCATCGATGTCACATGAACTAATACAACATGAGTTAATTAAGAATTATGGGATTTATCCATATGCATGGCAGTTGGATAAAGCAAAAAATAAAGTAAGGGAAGAGAATGAAGGTATGTACAACAATAGCTTTGCACAGTTGCCAAAGTACATAGAGCTTTTATAGAGGTTTAATCCTAGTAAATTTGTGAAGATAAAGCCCAAAGAGAAGGACAATAAGGATGATCTATATATTTTTAGCAAATTTTTTGTTAGTTTTAAAGCAATTTCAATTAGAGATATAGACCTTTTATGGGTGTTGATGTTTGTCATATTAAAGGAATCTATAAAGGTTGTTTGTTATCAATAATTATTTTGGATAGTAACAAAGATATCTTGCCACATGCATTTGTCACTATTTAGTTAAAATGTCAAGAAAGCTGGACATTTTTCATGGACTGGTTATATCGGCATATAGGCGGAAGCACATATAAGAAACCTCTGGCATTCACATCAGATAGATAGAAGGTACCTTGTATATTTATAATATTTTGCTAGTCATTAATATTTTAGTTTTGATGCTTGTATTAATAATGCTTTTTTAACTAAATAATGTGTGGTCAATTTTCTACAGGGACTTATTGATGCAGTGAGACAATTATTTCCAAATGCCTCACCCAAATTCAATGCTAGGCATTTATTCATGAATTTCAAGAAACAGTTTTGAGGCTTAACTTTGAGGAATGACTTCTAGGCAGTTAGCTGAGCAACCCATAGTAAAAAGTTTTGGATTACTATAAACAACATAAAGAATAAGAATTATGGTTCTTAAAAATACCAATGTCACAATGGGTCAGACCATGGTTATCAAACCCAAATAGGACTGGCCGATTCAATAAAAAAAAATAGGAAGCATACTAAAGTTTGGTTTGAGTCATATGTGTTAGCCACTATGGTCAAAACCCAGTCACTTGACTGGGTACCCAGTGACCTAGTTGACCAGGGCACGGGTTAACCAAGTGAACCGAGTTGTTTAAATTTTTTATGAAATGGCACCATATAAGCAAAAAGAAAAAACCTAAATATGAAATGCTATCACTCCCCTTTGGTCTCTTGCCTCCCTCTTGCTCTCGAATTGATCTTTTCTCAACTAAATATTTTCAATTAAGGTCTGAAGTTCTATCAAGCATCAAGGTGAGTATCTTTATCTTTGTTTTTTTAATTTTTTTTGTTCTTATAAGATTCTCTCAACTATTTGCATTTGAATTTGGAGTTTCTTTTTCTAATCTAATTCTTATTTATGAATTATGATAGCAATTGCTTAAATATTGTTCATTCAAATTCTATATGCTTCTTAACTTCAAACAATGTCTTCTTATGTTTGGATAAGAACTTAGTTAATAGAATTTGGTGTTTGTATTTTGACTAGAAAGTTTCTTCATCAATTTATGTTTTGATCCTATAAATATTGATTTGCCTTCAATTCTTTTTAAATAAAAGTTGTAGGTGCAATATGTTTTGGTTTTTCTTGCCCAAAGAATCTCACTAAGAATATTTATAAAATTTCTCTTTCTTAATATCTCATATTTGTTTGACTTCACTGCATTGTTGAACTTAAATGGCACTTATTTAGGATGGAAGTGAAGCTTATTATAGATGTTATGATACCAGATAAAAATCATAGTGAGAATTTTTTGGATAAATTTTTTAAGGTTGTTTAGTAGTAAGTAGTTTTATGGTTGATAAAACTACATACTTTTTAAGGTGTTTTGTTTCTTTGTGCATTTTGTGATATATAATGAGGAGAGAAGTGAAGTTGCAAGGGAGCTTCTATGCTGCCCATTTTTATATTTCTCTTAAAATTATAATTTTGGTTTACTTAATTAGGGAATTCGCTTGTGGTACAAAAGCTTTCTTACTATTTTAACGAAGTATAAGAATTCATCTTTCTATAGAAGTTTAATATTTCCTTTTAACTTGGTCAATATAAAAGTGAAAGAATTTAAACATAAAAGTGCAATCATCTAATATATTATTATATAATAATTAGGATATTATAAATACTATCTATGATATCAGTGATTAATTCATTAATAATAATAATAATACTAATAATAATAATAATAATAATTTATTTCGTAGCAATTATGAGCACAAATTGCAGTGAAGTTATACTACAAAGTTTTGGTATATTAACCTATGTCAATATTCTATATTAAATAGATCATAAATGTTAATCACTGATATTCTATATTTATAGCCTATCCACAAGCTTTACACTTTCTGTTCATAAGAAGATGGATCCTGTTTGGGAGCATTTTAGCCAAAGTCGTGATCTTAAAGGAAAAATCATACTCACTTGCCTTTACTATAGAAATTCATATAAAGGTGGTGAAATTAATAGATGAAACATCATCTCATTGGAATTCAAGGTCAAATATCTTCATTCGAAAAAGTTCCTTATGATGTTCATGTCAAAGTACAAGATTATATGAGGCAAACAATTGAGAAGAAAAAGGAAGCCAAATTTGGTTATAAGTATGCATATGAAGATGGTGATGATGATCTTATTCAAGTTGACATCAAAGAGAAAGAATAACAAAAGGTACCTTCATCAACAAAAAAGGTTCTCTAAGTGGAAGGAAAAGGGAAGAGGAAACAAAGTGATGAGATTACTAATTTCTTTGCTCTAAGAAAAATTTTAGGTTCCTAACCAAGTCTTAAAAGTGTTTTAGCTAGTAAAGAAGCAATATCGAGAGATCATATGTCTATGGCTAGATGATTTTATGATGCTTGCATTCCTTTTGATGCATTCTAGTCACCTTACTTTCAACCTACAAAAGATGTATTGCTACAATTGGCCCTGGATATAAAGGCCTATCTTATACTGATATACAACTTAATTATTGAGGGATTGTAAGAAAATTTATTGAGGGATTGGAAGAAAGAACGTGAGCTACTTGTTAAGAGTTATAGAGGTAATTATGTGAATATTAAATGCATAATAATGGCATATGGTTGGAGTGATCAAAGGCAAAGTACTTTGATTAACTTTTTAGTTTATTGTCCTATAGAAATATCATTTGTAAAGTCTGTGGATGCCTCAAATATTGTGAAAGATGCACAAATATTGTTTAACTTATTTTTTGAGGTAGTTGAATCGGTTGGACCAAACAATGTGGTGCATGTGATTACTAATAATGATATGAAAAATACGATAACATTTATTGGTCACAGCACGTAGCTCATTGCATAAATTTAATTTAAAAGATTTTAGTAGCATGGATCATATGGCTAGCATGCTAAACATGCTTCTAAGGTGACAATATTTGCATACAATCATACTATTTTCTTATCTTTGTTAAGGAAAAGATCTAGTTGGAAGGAGATTGTATGCCCAGTAGTGACTCATTTTGCTACTACTTTCATCACATTGAAAATCTTTTATGACCATAAGTATGACTTGCAGGCATTGATGACAATCAAAATTTTCAATGGTCACAAACTAGCAAAAAGTGCTGAGGGGAAAGTCGATTCTTTAATTTTTTTTAGATAATAAATTTTAGGATGATTGATTGATTATGGTGAAAATTGTTAGGCTGCTTATTAAATTATTCCATGTGGTAGATTATGATGAAAAACCCTTCATTAGGATATGTTTATGAAGGCATGTGTAGGCTTGCAAGGCAATCAAGCATATTTTCTTGAAAAAGAAATAATTGTATGAACTTTATATTTAGATCATTGATGAAAGATGGGATAAGCACCTTCCTACCAATATTCATATGGCTTTTTACTTTTTAAATCCTGTTTTCATCAGTGAGCAAGGTTTTTCTAATAAAATTGAGGTTGAGTGACCTTCTTCATATACTAGATACAAAAGCTATATGTCCTAAATGTAGTAAAGCAAATGAAAGAATTAAAGATGTATCAAGATCGCCAAGGAAGCTTTAGTCGGCAATCTACTCTTACTTTTGCTAAAATAATGCAACCAGTTAAAAATTAATTAGTTTATACCAACATTGTTTATTTCTTTATTCATCAGTGAGATATAAAATATTGTTCAAAATTATTTGTTTCTATTTACCTTTTTTTTTTTGTTTTAAATATGCATATTAATGGTGGAGATTATTTGAACATAGTGTTCCTTTATTACAAAAGATAGCAATTCACATTCTCAGTCAAACCTCTTCTTTTTCTCAATGTGAAAGAAATTGGAGTCTATTTGATTGCATTCACACCAAGAAAAGAAATAAATTGGAGCATCAAAGGTTAAATGATCTTATTTATGTTAATTATAACTTGCATTAGAAAAATAAGTAAATTATCATTTTCTTAATCTCATTATGTTGATTTACTTATCGTCTCTTCTTATTTACAATTTAATTTTATTTATTTTTGACTCGTTATGAGAAGAGATCTTATGACCCTATTAATTATGAGTGTATCAACAAGATTGAGTTTTAGATAGAGGAAGAGTTAACTCCAAAACTTGATATATAAGAACTATAAAAAGCTCTTTATAAAGAGGATGCTATACAATGATTGAAGAACTAAACAAGCACTCATGTACTCAAGGTTAGTTAATTTGTAAAGTATATATTAGACTATGCTTTCTTTGTATTAAGTTAATCATCAATCCTTATACCTTATATTATTTGTTGGTGATTTTATGGGATGGTGTGGGTGATGAGGATGATTCTAGATTGAATAGCTTGGAGAATATTAATTTCAAATCATTTGGTAATGTTGGTGTAAGTAATTCTTTGAGAAGTAATACTGATGCAAGCAATTTTTTAGGTATTGACCAGCAATTGATATTAAGAGATGAAAGTAATGATGATGAGACTCAACCTTAAGATTTTATAATTAATTAAATGTTGTATTAAACTATACTGGAATTTAATATCTCAAAGTTTATGTTGGACATTATTATTTTATGTTGAATATTAATATATTAAAATTGTGTTGGATATTAATATTATCATAATTATATATATATATATATATATATATATATATATATATATATATATATATATATATATATATATATATATATATATGTATATATATATATATATATATGTATATATATATATATATATATATATGTATATATATATATATATATATGTATATATATATATATATATATGTATATATATATATATATATATATTTCAACCTCGGTTGAACCTCTACCCCATAACTCTTTACCTTTACTAGTTCAAAGACCATGCCGGGTCTAAAAACCATGGGTTAGACATCCATTTTGGGTAGAGTACACTAACAACATAACATAGTCATTTAATCGTTGCGTAGGTAAGCACTCATGTACCTAAGGTTAGTTAATTTGTAAAGTATATATAAGACTATGCTTTCTTTGCATTAAGTTAATCATCAATCCTTATACCTTATATTCTTTGTTGGTGATTTTATTGGATGGTGTGGGTGATGAGGATAATTCTAGAGTGAATAGCTTGGAGAATATTAATTTCGAATCATTTAGTAATGTTAGTGCAAGTAATTCTTTGAGAAGTAATGCTGATGCAAGTAATTTTTTAGGTATTGACCAGCAATTGATATTAAGAGATGAAAGTGATGATGATGAGACTCAACCTTAACATTTTATAATTAATTAAATGTTGTATTAAACTATGCTAGAATTTAATATCTCAAAGTTTATATTGGACATTATTATTTTATGTTGAATATTAATATATTAAAATTGTGTTGGATATTAATATTATCATAATTATATATATATATATATATATATATATATATATATATATATATATATATATATTTCAACCTCGATTGAACCTCTGACCCGTAACTCTTTGCGTTTACCAGTTCAAAAACCATGCCGGGTCTAAAAACTATGGGTTGGACATCCATTTTGGGAAGAGTACACTAACAACATAACAGAGTCATTTAATCGCTGCATCAGTAAGTATAAATTTATCCTATTTTGAATTTGCTATATTCAGTTGGGTAGAAATGCATGCATGGTGAGAATGTGATGCAAACATCAAGTATATTAAACTTAAGACCCAACAACAATACGCTTGGAAGCGACTCTTAGGAAAGTTAAATCATATTCGAACTAGAAAACCTTGACCCAAATTTAACTTGTGATAAAGCACTATGGAATATAATCTCTCTGACACAATATCAACTTGTAAAAGGAAATCTTAATAAATTGCGAACGCCACAAAGTAGTTAACTTTGATAAGTTCAAAACAATTCAAACTAGAATAAAACTTGAGAGAAATCTCAGATAAAATTGTATTAATCAAATCATCACTAACTAAGAAATTATAAAGAAAGCTTGAGCATTTATAGTGACTCAAGTCTATTCTATTCTACATTTCTAAATTAAGCTAGGAATTATTCCTAATCAAGGAATTGAATAGGAACCCTTCCTAAATAAGAAAATAAAATTTCTAGATTGGAAAATAAGCCAAAATCTAGATTATTCCTAATTAAGGAATTCAATAAGAATCCTTCCTAAATAAGAAAATAAAACTTCTAAAATGGAAATAAGCTAAAATTTAGATTGAACCTTAAATTAATACAAAAGGGGTCCAAAACTAATGAAAATATGAAAATAAACTTATTAAAATAATACTTGGTCTTAATATATAACATAGGCAACCCAAAAACATATAATAAACTTAATAACATGTATTTAAGTAAAAAGTAAGATGGATAAAGGACTTGACTATAATAGGTTCACATCATTTCCCCTTTCTTGAGATGATTTGTCATTGAATCAAGCTTTGTGGAATTGTATCTTGTGCCAAAAGACATGAATCTTCTCTTATATGCATCATTCTCCCCTTGTTGGAGAAAACTCGACCACAAATTTTTAAGTGATGATGAAGTAGAAGAATCAACAACATGTAAATTTGACATTCTTCTTTGATGATCTCTAGCATTCGAAGTACTTGAAAAATCAATTTGAAATCTTCAACCTCTTTTCTATTGATATTCGAATGGTCCAAATATGTGAGCATAAAGGGTTTTGTCCTTCAAAAATCTAATTTTAATGATACAAAAAAGAACAAAAAGGAATAAAAATGATACAAAATAACAAAAAACAAAGAAGAGAGAATCAAATATAAATTTAGCATATAAGTCAAATTCAATTTTTATATTGACAAAAGGGAACAATTTTATTTTTGTCGGTTTTTGACACTAAATAGAAAAGAATAAATGATTACAATTATGAACAAAAAAAAAAAACAAAATACAAAAAATTGAATGAATAACAAACACACTAAAAGAAATTCAATTTGAAGAAATCCTAAGAACCCTAGAATCTAATTTGACTTTAATCAACAAAACTCATTATTTTTTTGGTGTTTTGAGTATAAATAGAAATAAATAGAATTGAATGAACATATGCAAAAACAATAAAATGAAATAGAAAGATAAATCAATATGCAAATCTGATTTAAAGGAAAAGCTCTACTACCAAACTGATGCGAACCCTAAGTATATTAAACTAAAGACCTAACAACAACATGCTTGGAAATGACTCCTAGAAAAGCCAATTTAGATTCAAACTAGAAAACTTTGATCCAAATTCAACTTGTGATAGAGCACCTTGGAATATAATCTCCTTAACACAATATCAACTTGTGAAAGAGAATCTTGATATAATTATGAATGCCACAAAGTAGTTAATTTTGATAAGTTCAAAATGATTCAAACCAGAATCAAACTTGAGAGAAACCTCAAAGGAAATTTTATTAATCAAATCATTATTAACTATGAAATTACAAAGAAAGTTTGAGTATTTGTAGTGACTCAAGTGTATTATATATTTCTAAATTAAGTTAGAAATTATTCCTAATTAAGGAATTTAATAGGAATCCTTCTACAATTAGAAAATAAAATGTCTAAAATAGAAGATAAGCTAAAATTTGGACTCTTCCTAATCAAGGAATTCGATAAGAATCTTTCCTAGATAAGAAAATAAAACTTTTAAAATAGAAAATAAGTTAAATTTTGGATTAGGCCTTAGGTGAATACAAAAGAGACTCAAAAATAATAAAAACATGAAAATAAACTTATTCAAATAATTATTGGGCTTAATATATAACATAGGCAGCCCAAAAACATATAACAAATTTAATAACATGTATTAAAATAAAAACTAAAATTGATAATGACTTGACTAGAATAAGATCACATTAGAATGCATAACATGTATGTAATGAGATGCAGGTTGGAGGAAAATTTATCTCGAACTAGAAAAACTCTTAATACTTTGATTAAGATGTCTAGGATTTGTAAGGTATTGCCTGGCCAAAATAATGAGTTTGAGATTTTAGAAGGACCTTTGAGATTTGATGTGGATTTAAGGAATTGAAAATGTAGTTGTGGATGATGCAAAATTTTATGACTTCCTTGCAAATATGCCATGTTATATATTAGATATAATAGGGCTAGTGTTGAGGATTATTGTAATTCTTTTTACTATTAGAACTTATAAGAAAATGTATAATGGTATATACATCCAATAGCAATGCAAAATCTGAAGCTAGATGAAGAAACTCAAAAAATACTTTCACCACCTCTTGAAACAAGTGTTGGAAGGCTAAGGATAGATAGGAGAAGGCAAGAAGATGAACCAAAATCAAGTAATTAGTGGAAGAGATCAAGCACTTTAAGGTGCTCTAACTGCAAAAATTTTGGTCGTAACAAGAAAGGCTGTGAAAGAGCACTAGTTATAAGGGTAAAATCAACTTTTGAGTTTTTGAAAATTTACAAGTAATCTTAATTTGGATGGAGAAAAGTTGAAAAATATATTTTGTATATATGTAGTCCACTAATATGAGAAACCAACAAAGAGCAAGGACTACTATAAGATCAAGTGGAGGATGAACAAGTGCCAAAAATTCCTGCTGAAGGAGTATAAATTGCAAGGATAAAGTCAATTTATTAGTTTTTCTAATTTGCAACTAATGTGATTTTAGATAACGAAAAATTGAAAATATATTTTCTATACATATAATCCACTAATATAAGAAACTAGCATAGAGGGAAGACTACTAAAAGATCAAATGGATCAGGCACATCTAGCACAGTTTTAGCTGAAAGAGTACTAGTTGCAAGGGTAAAATCAACTGATTGATTTTTCAAATTTGCAACTAACATAATTTTGCATAATAAAAAATTGAAACGTATATTTCTATATATGCAGTCCACTAATATGAGAAAACCATTAAACAAGTAGGGCTACAAAAGGATCAAGTGGAGCAGGAACAAGTGCCATAGTTTATGTTATACCATGCTCAAGTAATGCAGGTCTAGGCATTGGAAATCGAAATACAACATAACTAAAGGATCAGTAGAGGAAATAATAAAAGAAATAAAGGTGCAACCAATAAATTAAGGAATTAAAGATACTTCAACAACAAATTTATGTTAATGGAAGGGAGAAATTACAATACATATGTTGTGAGATTTTTTGGTGAATAGATACAGATGCAAATAGGGATCACGCATATGATCTTTTTGCCATATGTCATCCAAAGCAAAAGAATTGATTATACATAGTGGTAGCCAAATGTAAATGGGGAATGTAACTTGTCATTTACACATTTTGGTGTGTAAATGTGAATGATATATGTGATAGGTAGAGATGTCATTAGTGTTCACAAATTATTTGAATATTATAATATGGGAACATGACTGTTAAGCTACATTATTAATGCTTAAGTGGTTTTAGAGCTACATTTATGTAAGGAATATTAATGAAGATATAAGTTTTATTTGAATAAGAATTGTGTTGTCTATGAAATTGATAAGTAGAACTATTTTTGTAATGTTGATGACATGGATAATTAATTATCAGGTACATTAAATTGATTTGCAGGTCTATAAAAATCATTTATTTTGCCATTTTGTATGATCATTTAGGTCCCTTCATTTGTATACTTACACACAATTAAGTCCCTTGACTTTTCGCTGATAAAACATTTAGTCCCTCAAGTTTTAAAAATAAATACTACTTAGTCCCTAAAATTTTAAATCTCAAGACTATTTAAAATGTTCATAGTCATAGGATTAATGACTGGGCATCATTAATTTGGGAAGATCATCACCTCTGTTTATAATTTATAATCAGTATGTGATACTTATGATTATAGAGACAATGAGCATCATACTATTTGACAAATATTGTCAATATAAACATGTGGATATTCATATGATGAATGATTGAACTGTAACATTAGATGATGATAACATAGAGTTTTATTGCTAGTCAATAAATCATCATCTAGGTCATAATTGTATATATAGTCCTTTGACTTGAGGGATACTATATCTCATTCATCGGTCATTGGAATTTATTACTACTTACATACTAATGCTATTCAAGTATTGGTATATGGTATGTGATAGTTCTAACTAGTTATGTATGGAAGTGAGTAATCGCCAAGAGAGAATTCATTAACTTGAATAAATAAGGAAGAAATCCTATATTATCCGATTATTCTTGATAATAAAATCCTTGGCCAAGGTAGTAAAGATTCACTAGAAAGGGTTTCTAGTAGGAATCAATTTTATCAAGAATTAGAATCGAGATATAAACATATTATCGAAGCATATTAGGGTTAAACAAATCCATGACCCTAGCCAAGATTGGGATTTCATAATGAAGGGATTTTATGTACATTAATTATGATCAATGGTCCATGAAATGAATAAATGATTAAACATTCATATTCATTCTAATTAGGTAGTTATGATATGCAATGTTATACATCACTCATGACTTATGGGACTAAGGGTGAAATAGGGATTTCACATTAGTAGAGAAAAGTGTTTTCTTAATCCCATTGCTAATTAGACATGAATCTAGAAAGTCACAACCCAAAAGTATTCACCTTCCAAGAATAAAAGGTTTACCATATTAATTAATTAAAGTGTTTAATTAATTGATTAATGGTAGAAGGATTGAACTTGTAATTAAATTTACAAAGACCCTAGTATGTCTTGAAGTTTAAATCCAAAATGATTTCTTATTAATTAAATACTATTTTATATATGATATAAATGAGAAGGATTTAATTAATTACAACTATGGATGAATTAAAAGAATTAATTTTGAGCTTTGGACAAAACCCTAAATAACCCAAGCCCATTTGAGAAATGGAGAGAAGTAATATAGGGGTTAAGAATTTCTATAACCCTAAAGCTCATATGATGAGTTTAGGAGTTCGAGATTTTTTACAATCCTAAAGCCCATATGATGAGTTTAGGGGTTAGAGAAAGTGCACCAAGGTCAAAATAGTCTTTTAACTATGTAAGATTTAATTGAAATAATCATAGAACCATAAATGGTAATATGGTCTTTTCTATTTAACCCTAAGGCATAAAGCAAATATAATATCTCATTTGTCCCCTAGTTAACAACATAGTTGTTGGCTATATAAAAGGCAAATGATGTTGTAAAATGAAGGAGGCTTTATGCACATCTTTTCTAAGAGAAGCCTTAATAAAGTCTTGAAAGGAAAGAAAAAGAAGAAGAGTTCTTCATATGTCTTGTTCTTCATTTCTTATTCTGTATTCTTTATGAAAGAACAAAGGTTTCTTGTATTGAAAAGATATATCCGTGGCAATTAGAAGAAATCAAATCACCAAGAATTTGTGTTAGAAGATCTTGCATTTAATTAGGCTACTAAGAGAGAGAATCAAGAACATCTAAGCAAATCTAAGTGTGCCTTGGAGGTGGAACTTGGTGTGGACAATTTAGAGGCTCAACATTTAAGGAGCTTCGGAGTGGAAAGAAGAATCAAAGTTCTTAGGCTTCAAGAGGTAATATGGTTATCACTTGATCTTCTTTCTTTCTTATGTGTTTTACACAATAATTAGTAGATTGCTTGAATGTTTATTGGACACATTTGAGTGAAAGTGAAAATTTTAAATTGTTAGAAATTTCACCTACCTTGTTGTTTCCACTTAATTTGCATCCAATATTCTTTCAATATTAATTGGCCTTTGACAATTTTAATCAAAAGAATATTTTGGTGCAAACATTTATATTTTTAATATCTATAACCTCTCAATTTTCTTTTTTCATATCTATATGTTCCTCATTATTTCTTTTAACCTTTTCTTTTATCGTTTTTAACCTCGTAGGTTTAATTTGTAATTGATCATTAATTTAGTAGAATTTGTAATAATTTTGAGTTAGTCTAGTACATATTTTATGATTTTATTTCTGAAAAATTATCTCATTTTAAAATTTAATTTTTTTCAATTTTCTTGAAAAAAAATTTAAATAGCAAACATTATTATATATCAATTATTTGCTAAAAGTATATTATTTTTTGTTCAATGTATATTGTTTGCTGTAACCTTTTATCTGGTTCGAAATCTATAACTTGCATAAATAGTAACATATACTAATTTTATTATGAAAATATACCGAATTTTATTTAATATATTTCATAAATTAAACGTTAAATAGTATTAGATACTAATTATATTTACTAGAAATACAATATTATTATAAATATCATGATTATGGATGTCCATTCATCTTTTTAACTCCTATCATTTTTCACCCTTAATTATAAGTGTAACATATGAAATATAAATGTTTTTTGTAACCTTTGAAGTTTCTTGTCATTAAGTCTATAAATAGAGACATGTTATGTAACCTTTGATGAGGAAAAAAAAAAAGAAAGAAAGAAAGAAAAGAAACTCCTCTTATTTTCCCATCTCATAAGTTTCTTCTATTCCTCTTGCTTTTATTTTCTTTAGTTTTATACCACGTTATTAGTACAAACCATTCTATTAACTCTTCATGCGAAATTAGTAAGTATCCATGGATTTTACCTTGGTCAAGTAAATATTTCAATCTATGGTTTTGTGGATGATTAATTTCTGTTTTGATTTCTTGAATCCAATTTTGTTTAACTATTAATTAGTTAATGTGTATAGGCATCTGAAGTGAATTGCATGGTTATTACTAGTGGATTTAGTTCTTTCTTCGATGACATATAATGTATTATTTGTACCTTTGTTTTTGGCGTAAGGCCACTGTTGCACTGTATTTCTTCTCAAATTCAGAATTGAAAAGTTAGGTTTATTTATATGGCATATGTAACATGAGTACAGTGGCGAACGGCCACATTTAAATTTATTCTAATTATTTTCTTACAAGCTACACAAACATTTTTTTACATTAGTTATAAAATTTTATTTTCACTTTATATACATGTGTATAATAATATTCTTCATGATATATATTTGATAATAATTTTATTATTGTTTGATGGAAATATCATTATTTTAATTTTCTTATTCAGTAGTATATGATTGCTGAAAATCTTTCATGGTTTCATTATGTGTTGAATTTTAAATTCTCCAATTTATTTTATGTATTATATTATATTATGAGATTAATTGCTTTTGCAATAATCTTAACAATATTTATTAAGATAATTTATTTGCATATCATTATCATTCATTATTCAATATTTTGCTATTTGAATATGGGGGCATTCAATACATATGCATCTAAGTACTTCAGATTTTGCTTTATTAAGCCACCATCCAATGTTGTTTCTTTATTTCTCATGCCTGTATCTCATGATTTAATTATTTAGTTCTTTAACAAAGAATGTTTTCGATTTTGAAACCCTTCGACTGCAACTTTAAATCCTTTGTGGTCTGAATTGTTGAACAAATATAATATGTATAATGATAAGCTTCTAAATATCTTGATAAACTTCAGCTAATTTTATTTTTAAGACTAATAATATGCATTTTTTTATCGTTATTATTATTATGATTATTGAATATGCTTGTAATTCATTAAAAGATTTGTTCTTGGCCTATGATAGGTCATTGAGTTTTGGTTCTTTAATAAATTTAATGGTGCGTTAAGTTTTTATTTTTTTAATTTTAAAGCATCTATTTAATGGTGTGTTTTGATTGTATTTATGTAAATTTATTATGTCTAGTTGGAAGTTTTGAATATATAGTGTACCCATTGTTGTTCTCCAACTTATTTGGAAAATATAGTCGATAATTATGACATAAATGTTTGATGTTTCTGCTATTCCAATTTATGAATATATGAACAGGTAATTGACTTTTGTTACAATACTATGAAATCAATTATTGGTCGATTGAATTAGCGAATCTAATTTTCATTTTCTTTCTAACCAATGGAATCCTATTTATGACTTCAACTTTTAATTTATTTGTTCAACTTGATATATGAAATTGGTGCTTATTGTTCTTGGTGGGATGGTTATGAATAATTACTTTTTATGGCCTTTTATATTTATAAATATTTAATCAAATCTTTTAACTTGATGATTTATTTAGTTAAATGTTAATTGGTTCATGTTACATGCACACAGAGTATGCGTGGATTAAGGTATTATTTCACTTAATTTAATTTTAGTTTGACATATTTGGATGGTAAGTGGGCTGAAACTATTAAGGGAAGAAACCAACATCAAAAATAAATAAATTTTTGGAATGGATTTTTTTATGGTATTCAATTTTAATTTCTGATAGAAGCAATATAACTAAGGCAAAGGTTATGATCATTGAATTCTCTAAAAGAGTTTTAAAGATTGATATAATCACTTGAAGGATACAGTTCTACCATAAACTCAATATGACTGACTAAATATATACCTAAAAGATTTAAGTCTGTTTCATAATACAATTCAATCATATTTAGAATCACTTCATAGTTGAAATTGTATGGTGATAAAATTATATACATATAATATACTATAGAAGACATATATTATTTTTATGCCTCTAAACATGCTCTGGCAATAGCAATATCTAGAGCAAAATTTCATAAAATAATTTGAATTTTTGGTTGTCTACTAGTGGCTAAAAAAAGACAATAGCTAATGAGAAATCATCAAGCTAAGCCCATTGGTACAACAACAATCTCTAAGTGAATGCTGTGAAATGTGGATAACCAAAAGGCAAAATTCAAGAGTAAGATATTTGTGGTAGATCAGAGAACTCCAAAAGAGAAATAACCCATATAGAGGACAACCTGTATAAAGGATACAACTTAGCTCAATATAAGTTGTTTATATATTTATCCATATTATTTTATATATTATAATCTATGGATAATTCCATTACTTTTTTTTTTACCCTTAGTATATGAACAACATGTTGTGTTGAACTTGCATTCAATAATCAAACTTGAAGTTTGATAATTGAACCTTGAAGGTTTGGCATGACATGCTAATATGCATGTAGCTTCACTTCATATTTGAATATTTGCATATCATACATACTCTCCCTTATAACTTGTAAATAGACATAAACCTAATATTTCTCATCTGCAAATTTTTGGTTGTGTTGTATATGTACTAATAGCACCATCTCAAAATGGGTCCATAGAGGAGACTTAAAATTTATTTTAATGAGACACATTTTCTAACATTAGGCGGAGGAAAAGCACTTATAGTGCTAAAGAATATCAAGAAATTTCCTTGAAGAAAGATCCATTTAGATAGTTTTGATCCATGTAACAAGTTAGAGTGAACTAGAAGTTCAAAAAATAATACAGTTGTAATAAATTGCAACTCAATTGCCAGATGCATTTATAGATGCAAAAAGTGAGAAAGTCTCATATTCTAGCTGCTAATACCCTAATAAGGGTGGTGGTTATTATTGAAAATAAAAATCAACTAAGCTTGACACATGCTAGAAGTGTGAATGGTAAATTGGAACTAAAGATAAAAATCTGCGAAAAAGAAAAGTAGTGTCACTAAGAAAATCTCCTGAAAAAAAGCCTCTTGAAAAGGAAAATCTCGATCAAAGAGCTATAACTAATAATGAGACATAGACTGAGATGAGGAACAATTAGATCCTCCATATATGACTCCTAGAGTTAAGGATCATATAAATGAAAATATCTCAGTTAATTTTGTGAATATAGGAAAAGCCTATATAAAAATTCATTTATCATCGATGATGAATTTGCTTCAATAGTAACTCTTGCTACTTCAAAAGATAATCTAGATCCAAAATCTATGTATATAGTTGAATGTCAGCAAAGATATGACTAGCCATCATGAAAAGAGGCAATCCAAAGTGAGCTAGACTCGCTCTCTAAACATACAGTATTCGCACCTGTTATATTGACTCTCTGTTAAGTATAAATGGGTGTTTGCTTGAAAGCATAATAAGAATAATGAGGTGGTAAGATATAAAGCAAGACTAGTATTGACTATGAGAAAACTTGTTCTCCTATTATGAATATGATCATGCTCCATTACTTGATTAATATGGTAGTTAAAGAAAAGCTTGACTATAAAAATGATATTTACGTGAAAGTCCCAAAAGGACTAAAGATACTACTGAAAGAAGGATATGTGAATACTATACAACGCTCATAAGTATTCATAAAAGACCATAAAATGGTTACATTATATGTTAATCTAAATATCATTGTGACTCCTAACAAACTCAAAAAAGTATGTGTCTATTTGAGGAGTGAGTTTGAGATAAAAGACTTTTGGGAAACAAAATTTTGTATCGACTTGTAGATCAATAATTTATCTCAAGGAGCTTTAATACACTAGTCTATTTATGTGGAAAATGTACTTAACCAATATTATATGGAAAATCCTTTCCTTTAAGCATACTAATAGGTGGTTCGCTCAATGGAAGTGAAAAAAGATTTTCTTTTTTAGGCATAAAAAGATAATGAAAATCTATTTGGTCCCAAAGTACCATATTTAATTGCATCAAGCTTGATATTACATTTACAATAAAGTTCCTAGCTAGGTATAGCTTTGCACCAACCAAGAGATATTAGAGTGGTGTAAACCACTTATTGCATTATCTTTAAGAACTATTGCACTATCTTATGAGTACTAATTATTTATCTGATCTCTATAATGGTAGATCTTAGACTAGTTATGTTTTTACTTATACTGCAATTTCATGGAAGTTAGTAAAGCAAATTATTTTCCTGAAGTAACTTAAGAAAATATACTCCTATTTATGCTATTTGAAATTAATAAAATCTGTATTGCACAAATTAGAGTGGATATATCATGAGTAACTAAACTAAATATATTTCACCCAAATTCTTTTACATGCATGAGCCAAAAAGAGTAGTGAAATAGATATCCACCAAATTCGCTCAAATGACAACCTCGCATTGTTTCATCAATTGGTATGAAATAGATTAGTATGCGCTGTGTTAAAATATTGTACTCATAAGGGGAAAAGAATTAGTATAAGATTGTACTCTTTTTTCTTTTTCAAATTTTTGTCCCTCAAGATTGTACTCATAAGGGGAAAAGAATTAGTATAAAATTGTACTCTTTTTTCTTTTTCAAATTTTTGTCCCTCAAGGTTTTCTTGGCCAAAAGTTTTAATGAGGCAATTTGTGTAATGACAGAATGGCACATGAAGTATACTCTTTTGCTTAGCTATTTTTTCCAATGGGTTTTTCTTAGCAAGGTGTTTAATGAGACATATTCATGGTATAAGTAATATCCAAGAAGGAGTATTATATATATAAGTTATTATATGTAGATGTTACTTAAATATATTTGAATACATAATTTAGTAAGATTATATTACATGATTATTTAGTAATATTGTATACACCAAAATCTAAATGTTCAACAATTCAATTAAATGAAAACTTGGCATACTTATTCGCAAAAGTGTTACCAACAACAACATTTGAGAAGTTGGTGCATGACATTGGAATGCGATGATTTAGAAATCTCAAGTGACATTAATTTGAGGGGGAGAAATATGCATTGTACTCTTGTCCTTGATCAGGGTTCTTCCCACTAGGTTTTAACGAGGCAGATTTTATTACATATTATACACCAGTATAATGTACTATTTTTCCTTCACTATGACTTTTTTTCTTGATTTTTTTCTAGTAAGGTTTTAATGAGGCATATATTTGTGTAATGGATATCTAAGGGAGAGTATTATAAATATCATGATTATGGATGTCCATTCACCTTTTTAACTCCGACCATTTTCCACCCTTAACTGTAAGTGTGACATACAAAATATAAATGTTCTTTTTAACCTTTGAAGTTTCTTGTAACAAGTATATAAATAGAGACATGTTATATAACCTTTGATGAGGAAAAAAAAAAAAAAAAAAAAAAGGGAAACTCCTCTTATTTTACCATCTCATAAGTTTCTTCTATTCCTCTTCCTCTTCTTTTTTTTTTTTTTTTAGTTTTATAATAAATATTTTTTTATTTAATGTATGCTATTTGCTGTGACTTTTTATTTTGTTTGAAATCTATGACTTATAAAAATAGTAGTATATACTAATTACATTCTAGAAGTATATTGAATTTGTTTTAGATGCAAATTGTATGCTAAAAGAATACTAAATTTTATGGTAATATATACAATTTGTTTTTGGTACTAAAAGAACACTAAATTTTATGATAATGCATATTATTTATTGTAATTTGTTCCCTTTATTTTTGAATAAGAGATTAGTGTTTCTACTTTTGTATTGACTTTTTAAATTTTAAAATTGATATTATATTGTTTTTGTTTAAAAAAAATCAAAACCTAGCTAATTTGTAAAAATTAAGAAAATTAAATATACAAATTTATGAGATATGAAGCAGAATCAATATAAATTTGTGATAAGTATACTATCATACACTTTTTGTATTAATCCAATCAACAAATAAGAGAAAAATTTTTTGGGGGTTAAATTAGACTAAAAAAATTATTTAATGGAATAGAAGTATATAATTAGGATTGAAAGTATTAATTAAAAATAGAATCAATAAAAAGAAATTAAGATAAAAAAATTAATATATACTAAAAAACACATAAATACCACTTGAAATTTTGAGAATCAATTTTATAGGATTTTAATTAATTCTATTAAAAATTGATTTTAAATTTTTATAAAATAAATAATTATTTATCAAATAATGAATTTTCAACCAAATTTATATAAATATAAATAAATCATATTAAAAAATTGATAATTCTAATTTGGTAGTCATTTGGATAAGTGTTGACATAAATAAATCCTATCTTTAATAAACATTTGAAGAAAAAAGATAGGATGTGAATGAAGAGCATAAATTGAAGGCCATAAAAAAAAAAAAATTTAGGTTTATAGACTTTTTTTACAAAAAAAAAAAAAAAAAAAAAAAAAAAAAAAAAAAAAGAGAGAGAGAGAGAGAGAGAGAGATAGTTAAAAAGTGATTTTTTTTTTTTTTTTATGTTTTTAGACCACTTGTATAAAAATCCCTTATTTTTTTGCCTAAAACCTTCAAACCTCTTGAGAGGCAATTTTAGTCTATAACGGGAATGAGGAATTGAACGAGCTGGATTTAAAGACCCTTCATTACAAGGCTCCACCTAGAAAGTAAAGCTCTAAGGTTTAGAGTTTAGTGAAGCTTAGTCAATTCCCTAGCCTACATCCGCCAAAATACTCAGCATTCTCAGGGCTTCACTTATATAAATATTTGAACATCATCATACCCTTTTTATGTTGGACAAAATCCTTAGCTCCCATCTCCCAAGCCAAGAGTCTTTTTTTTGTTATTAAATGGATACATAATACAAGTTATTTATTATAATTTCTTACACTTGATTTCCAAGCCTATAATAAGAAAACTGATAAAGTATTCTCTAACAGTTATAAGGCTAAATTACACCTATTGTTCCTAAACTTATACACTTGTTTCACAGTTGTCCCTAAACTTCGATTTGCAACAATAAATTACCTAAACTTATATTTCGTCGTAATAGTTATCCCTGACCCAATTTTTCAGCCATCAACTTGCCAAAAAGCCTATGTGGCTTCATGTCAACTTATTTAACGTTATTTTACTCTTTCTAAGATGCCACATGAAACTCCCTTGAAACTCATACATCTTCCTCACGCACTAAATGACCTTCTCTCTTCTCTCTAATTCTTTTATATCCTTCTTCTTATTAAAATCAAAATCCCTAACCTACTTCTCTCTTCTCTTTATTTTTTCTATTGCATTATTAATTCCTCTTTGAATCCATCAAAATGTCTCACTCGTATCTTGATTTTATATTACTAACATGCTTATATGAGGAGCCGACAATAATGAGGACTTCATGGTATGATGACAATCTTGGCAAAGATTTGTTAGATGCAAGAAGTATGTTTCATAGTATGTTACTTGAAAATAATAGAATGAATTTGTTTGGTCATATTTTATTGTGAATTTCTTGGATTGATTTAGTCAACTGGTGAATGAAAGTTCTTTGACTGGGTAGATCCAAAGTTCCCTTCATAAGCTAATGGGGTTATATATGGACTGTTGATGAAGCTTAATAAGATGGAAAGTAAAGCAAAATATGATGCTAAAGAGGAGGTGAACCACTTGGTTGAAGCTGTTGTTCTTGTGCCAAAAGGTGGCGTCCATAATTGTAAAATGGTTTTGAAGTGGTTTTTTGTTTGTGTGTTTGTTGATATTGTGCTCAAGTTAATTCTTTGAGCTAAAGGCTTTGGTGTAATTGGTAGTGTTTAAGGATGGATAGAAGTTTAATAGTTGGAAGTTTAGTGTTGGTTGTTTTGAGGGAAAATTATGTGTTGGGGCTTATTTGTCGAATAATAGATGTGTTATTCTCATTTTGTACATGAACTTCATTTTGATCAATGAATGCCAATTTCTCCCATCTATTATTGCAAATTGCTAGACAATTTACACATCTAATGCAATATGAACAAGCTTGACAACAATTTTAAGTAAAACTTTAATAATTAGTAAAATTATTGCAAAAGGACAATGTTCTGATTACATTGTAGAAACCAATGACTATTGTGCAAATTGGTTTCAACAGTAATCATAAAAGCTAATACTAAACTATAAAACTTTCAATAACATATACTAAGCTAATCCTATGTAAATAAGCCCATAGATGTTCTTAATAATAAACAATAATAACATCTTCAAAAGGTGATCACATGACTTCAGGTGGATTCTTCTATGTTAATTCTACTTTCTTAAAGTGGATTCCTTGCATCTTGGAGATTTGTAAAATGCTTGGCCATATCTACCCTTATGACTTTGGTTGAAGTAGATGGTGTCTTGACTTTGTTGAGAAAAATCACTTTGTTGACTTAACAATGTCTGCATATGCTAAAAATCTTTCAATCTTCCTTGCGCTCTTTCCATTGTTGGCTCTTAATTAAATGACATAAATATCAATATTTATTATAAACATCAACTAGTACAAGAATTTTAAATAAATTACCACTACAAGTATAAATAAATTGTAGTTACTATTGTATTTGGAGTAGAAACAGCTAGTGTACTAGTGCATGTGGCATTTTCAATAGCATTTGCTGTGAATATGGCAAGTTTAGTAGCATTTGTTTTGCTTGTTGTTTGTTCTTGTATTTTTGATGTATTTGCATTTGTTTTCCTCTTCTTTTTGTTTTGCATTAAAATTAAGGCAACAATCATATGGTAATCAACCCATTAAAATTAAGCTTTAAATTAAAGTTATATCTTTGCTGCAAATTGAGCATGTATCTCTTTCCCATGCCTCTTGACATTGTGGCCAACCTCTTTGCAAAAGCTACATATCATTTTGACTAGGCCTGTCCTTGGTAGTTTGTTCTTTTCAACAACAACTTTTCAAGATCCCTAGTTATCTTTCTTCTTGCCTTTTACTTCATACCTCTCCTAACTTTGATTGGTGTTGATAGTGTAATGAAATTACTCTCATCTATTGCTAGCCACACTGGTCCATTAATACCAAGAATTACATGGCTATAAATAGTAGCATATGTCAAGACAAGATAACATGAGCATAGTTTAGTGGACCTCATTGTTCTCAGTGATGCATGCCATAGCATGAGCACATGGAATTCCTATCAACTACCACTTTTTGCAACTATACTCTCTCTTGTTAATACCAACCACTTTTTATCCATCAAGTTTAGCAACTTAATTTCTACGAGCTAGAAAATAATGGTTCATATGCCCACACCATATCCTAAATCTTGGCCAATTTCTTCTTTATTTTTGGACAAATAGGGGCTTATACGTTCTTTAGTTCCTCCCTCTTTTTAACCAATCTCCTCGTTAACTTACATCTTATCATTTCAAGTATTGTTATTATTGACTTGTCCATACTATCCAATATATACCTACTAAAATACTCACAAGTTATTAATGAGTATATAACAAAGTCTAGTGGTGTCGAACAAGGTCCTGCACCAATTCATAAATGGTCTCTCTTTAAGCCATTCCAAAGCATCTACTAACTTTTCTTTAATAGCCTTTAGTGATCTAGTCAAGGCTACTTCATAACTAGACCTAGCAGCATTCCATAACAAATCTTTAAATTCTTTACCCTAAATCTAATTCTGAAGTTGGTGTAAAGATGTCCTACATAAAACCTATGCTCTGCATGGGGGAAGAGTTTACCTAAACTATTCACCATTCCCTAAGGAATAAATGCAAACATAATATAGACTTTTATTATATTCAATCAAAATATGCCAACAGTTAAAATAACAAGGCAAATAATTTACAAGAAAAAAAATTATACCTTTTGGCGATATGACAAGAAGACCCATTAATAATTGTTAAACATCTCTAGGTCTTATTTTAGTATGCTTAAAAACCAATGCCAAGTTTCCTTGTACTTATTTTTAACCACTGCATATGAAAGTGGAAACATGTAGTCATTAAGGTAAAGCACTTAGCAACTAACCCGCATAGATGCCCTTTAAAAAGTAACCATCTAGACAAATCAATGGTCTACAATCATCCTTGAATGCACTCTTCAATTGTTCTAAGAAAATGTACATTCCTTTAAATTTACCTTTCTCCTCCATAAACTTAACTGTAAACCTGGGGTGCATCCTTAAAAGCTTCATCTTATACCTATGAAGTATAGAATATTGAAGTGCTTTATCTCCATAAACCTTTTTAAGTGCAAAGTTCTTTGCCTCATTATCTTACTCCTACTTATTGTAAGTCCATTTTGCTTCTTCACTCTATCAATTAAAGCAATCAAAAATCAATTAGGATCACTTCTGAAGTCTTCAAGATATATGTCCCTTAACATCTCTACTATGAGATGGAAGTTCTTGAATGTTTTTGGATAAGTATTTTCTAAGTTCATACTCCTTAATTGGAATGTAGTATCTAGTTCATCATTGGAACTAAACTTCACTGCATATATAAAAGAAGTCACAAACTTCACTGCATATATAAAGAAGTCACACTTCTCATTTTTGTTATGGCATTTGGCTTTGCATGTAACATAGTCATTCTTTGGAAACCATATTTGGAATCTATTTTTTAAGGAATGTTGAATTCATGCCTACTTAAATTGTTGTTTGTTACTAAATACATGCCTACTTAAATTGTTGTTTGTTACTAAACACTTATCAATTTTAAATACATGATCTTCCATATCCGTATTGGCATTAACTCAGGATATCTGAATTTGTCTTCTTCATATGATTCACTATCAGCACTCATAAGCTCATCAGAGGATGCATAATCAAATAAATCTCCCTCACAATTAATATTCAGTCTAATGTTGGCCACCACATCATTCTCATTGTCATGTTCAATTGTTGTCCTTCACCTGGGTTGTGCTTTTGGCCTTCCTTTCCTCTGGTTTTTCTAATTTTGTATCAAAACCATCTGTGTGGTCATCATTACCACCAACAATCTCATAATCAGGATCTACAAAATCATCATCAAGTTCAATATCACCTTCTACATTAGCATCAAATAAATCCTCTTAATGGGGGACTCAGAGCATTTTCTAACTCATTAACATCAAATACATCTCCAAATTGAGTCTCAATAGTTGACATTAACTCATCAATTTCAGTAGTTGAATATCTAGCCTATAGTAGATCAATGAATATAGACAATAGATCAATGAATATATCATCGACGGGTCCTTGCAAATTGCCTCTCTCATTAACAGGCCTAGGTTCAATTTCAATCTCAATCCCATCTCCATCTCCTCTCACATCAAGTGATGCATTATATGTCTCCATTTCATGTTTAGCATCATCATCATGCTTAGCATTAGCATGTGCTACACAATCCACATCATCCTTAATATCTTGAACAATGCTCACTTGAACATCTGCATTTTCCTAAACATTAGCGCTTACAATTTCTAATCCCTTTATCATCTTTATTTTCCTCAACTTGCTAAAGGTCTACAATAGGTTCAGTATTAACTCGATACGTAAGCAGTAGTGGCCCTCTCCTAAGCCTATAGTTTGGGTTTAGTACTTACCACTTTCTTAGTAAGTGCTTGTTCATTGTCATAAGGTAACTCTTCCAAAATACAGTGTTGCTCACTTCAATATCTTGAGGATCAACAATTTTCATTATGTCTTCTTCTGTTAGGTGCTTAATGTACAAATCACTTAACCCACACTTAGTCCCATGCCTTGCCATCTCAATTGTGTCTTGGTCTTTCTTAAGTAACCTGAGTGTGCCTTTGAACTCCCAGTCATGCCTTTTCCAATAATATTGCATAATATTAGAGGTTTCCTCCCAATCAAACTCTAAATTATCCATAAATAACTTATTTAATGACACCATTAGTATCCTATCTGTATTCTGAAAATAAAAATTCTACACCTCACACTCAAAGTAACCATACTCCCCAATCTCATCAGAGATGCACACACAAGCTGAAATAACCCTCAATATCTGCAATTTAGCCAAAAAAAAAAAAATAAACTTCAAATATTTCACATTTGTATACCTTAAAATGGTGGTCCGCAAGCAATATATAGTGCTTGGACCACAACATTGACAAGGTTCTTTAATCAGGCAAAAAAGTATTAACAGTGGTAAAAATTTATAAAATTGTTTTATTATGCTTATTTGGATGGTGCATCTTCTTTATAAATGGTCCGCAAGTCCTTTTACCAACACTAACTCCACATGACTATCATAATAAACAAAGACTTTGTCTTGAACCTCTCATAAATACTCTAATTTCTTATTAACCTCTCCCAAATAATAGAGGGAGTTGTTGCTGCCAATAACCTCTTCCAAATACACTGACATGTTCTCTTTCTTATAAAAGAGGAAGAGAATGCTATGCTTCAGTTTTGCCTTCTTCCTCCCTCCTCTCTTAGTGATTTTTTTTATTATTATTCAATAGAGAATTAGAAAGAGATGAAGATTTTACAAAAGAAGAAGAAGGTTGCACTGATTTAGGACTTGATTTTTGGTAACATTTAATATTGGTGAAAGGAGAAAGATGCTTGAAATTAGTCAATCAGCACGAGGCACAAGTGTGGATTTCAAAGGAATATGACGTGGCATGTTGAAGAGTAAATAAAGTTTTAAAAAAAAAAAATGCTGACTACAAAGTCACGTAGACTTTCCAGCGAACTGAAACTGAAAAATTAGGCCAAGTACAACCATTGCAACGAAACAAAATTTCAGATATTTTATTGTTGCAATCGAAGTTCAAAAACAATAGTGTAGCAAGGGCATAATTTCAGGAGATGCAATTTAGCCAAATTTATAATGTACATCAAGTAAAATATTAAAATTTGGCTAAAAAGTTGAAATGAAAACTGCCATTATTTCTTTAGAAGCATAACAAAGATATTAGCAAAGAAATTTACTTGTCACTAAACACAAGGGCCAAGTTAATGGAAAACATGTGAAAAAGGGCTGCAACTAAAAAATTTCATAGGAACCAAAATCTGTTTATACAGTTATTCATAATCAAGTAAAAATTGTTAAATAACTCTGACAAAATAGTCATCTGATCAACTATGCAGGAGTAGACGCCGCTTCTGTTTCTTGAGTGTAAAATGGAATAGGCTTTGTCGGAGCAGGCAAGCGGCCAATGCTATCAACCTTATCTTTCAGCTTTGGTGGAGGCCTAGCTGGTTTTGGCAACAACCTGCCCTTCTTTTCAAACCATTCAGGCTTCAGCAATGCCCGCAAACCCAACTTGTTGTAATGCACTCGTCTGACAGAGCCGCCAGCAGCTTCAACAGCTTGCTTTGCTCTAACAGTCACTCTTGATACCTGCAAGACTTCATTTATAAGGGGGAAAAAGAAAGTTTGTTGAACACAGAGCAAAGAAACTGTGCGCTATAAATTTGATTAATAATTGTCAGATCAAGTACATGAAATTCAAATATGTTATCAGTTTCAAATCTATGGCTTAAAGATTGTTCTTCACAATCAGCATTAAAGAAATACTATGACAAACCCAAAAACTCAATAATTTAGCAGTGAATTTAAAAACAAAGTATTAGTAATGAGAAACACCAAGGCCTTGTTTGGTTATAGAAAATATTTTCTATTTTCCTTGTCTCATTTTTTTTTTATTTCCCAATTTTCTATATTTTCATTTTTTTCAAATTGAAAATTACAAATAAGAAAATATGTTAAGGTTCCTTTCCATTTAAAGCTTTATCCATTTCTCTACCTTCCATTTTTATTTCTAACATTTCTTTTTTTGTATTCGATATAAAAAAATTTATTTTCCATAACTATTTATTTTAAAGGAAAGTGGAAAACATTATAAAGTAGTTTTGCATAGTACAGTGTAATTTTGAAAACTTGGAAAATGGTTTTCAAATTTTCTATTTAGAAAAATTTGACAACTAAATAACAAATTCCATTCTCTATTTTTCTTGGAATAAGTTTCTGAAAAACGGGTTTTGTTTTCCACGACTAAAAAAGGCCCTAATATTCATACAAATATATTTGACATAAATACTAGTGTCTGTTCAAATATTCTGGTGATTATGCATATCACAGGCTGTATATTTTGTTTAACATGGCTTTCCCCTCGTTTCAGAAAACACAACAATAAGAGGTAGAAATTTAATTAGTGAAGCAACTTTCTAACTGCTTGTTTGGAATCTGATGGCCTAATAAAGCTTAAGCATTTTCAAAGAAGCTCAAATATCAAAACACAAGACCAGAACTTTAGCAGTTCACCAAGAATGTTATAAAACCACCTCAAGCAGGCAAACCTTCAAGATTAGCAACATCAAAATCTTGAAAAATGTATCCTTAATTCAGTACAAGGTATCAACATAGTGCACCACCTGCTCTCATTTAGATAGCACCATCACCCAGCAACAAGAACAAAAATTGCAATAGAAAATGCAACAATTCAAATTCCAGAAAATAAGAATAGATGACATAATGATGCCTTAGTTTACCTGAATCTAATTGAGTTGAGAACAAAAGCAAAACCTTTCAAATTATATTTACCTCCAGATGAATAGGCCACTTAATTTGATCAGCCCCTCGCCCCATCAGTCTTACTCCATCTTCTATTTGCTTTCCAATGGCCCCAGTATCCTATCATAACATCTGCAATTATCAATATAAACCAAAGTCCACCATGGAAAGAGGTCAATTTGGCAGTTAGAGGAGAAGGCTACTGCACCTTCAGCGTTTTCATCGTGATTAATTCATGTGAATCTATCTTCCCTTCATTTATCAGTTTTGCAATCTTTCCCAACCCTACTGGCTGCCAGCCACCCCAAAAAAAAAAAAAAAGATCAAGCAAACAGAAGGTAACGGAATAATTTGAAAAAAAAAAAAAAAACCTATCAGAAGGTTACAACAGACAGCATTTTTCATATATTGCAATACAAGAAAATACAACAATAAAATATCCTTACACAAGCAACATTTTCTTTTTAAAGGATGAAGTCCTAGCATCTCAAGTCTCCTTTTAAGATTTGATTGTGTAAGAAACCTCAAACCCAACCCAAAAGCATAAGTTATTAGGTGATGAGACTCAAACAATATATTAAGTCTTAATATCTTTTGTTTTTTTTCTATGTGAGATCTTTAACTCTAACACCCTCCTTTTGACGCATATTAGGCTCTTAACTAGTACTTGATATAACAAATTGAGAGCCGAG
The DNA here is from genome assembly GCA_947687605.1 of Reutealis trisperma. Classification (NCBI taxonomy): domain Eukaryota; kingdom Viridiplantae; phylum Streptophyta; class Magnoliopsida; order Malpighiales; family Euphorbiaceae; genus Reutealis; species Reutealis trisperma. The sequence goes on from CANTUT010000566.1 coordinate 565,842, forward strand.
CAGATTCATATTAATAAATACACATGGCTACAACTGTAACAGAAAAGTACAAATTAGGATGTAGAGCTGATTCTAATTCCATGTAGAAACTCCATGAGCCTTGAGAGTGTTAAACTAAATGATATCATTAGCCATATGAGTGGGGTTGAAACCTCACATTGCACAAAACCAATTGGCTTATGTTAAGGTCCAATTTACTCCACATGTAGTCCACTTTATATTCTTAGACTTTTCCCGTATGGGATTATATTTTCCAACACTTTCCCTCAAGTGCAACTAGGCCTAGACTAGTTATCACTTGTCAAAAATAGATATACTCTTGGAGACCCATCACAAGCACACCTAGGCCTACTTTTTGAGACCCTGATCAACAAACAGGTCTAAACTCCTCTGCTATCCCAAACTCCAAGTTCTCAAATACGAGCCTAGGATCATCTGGCCGTTGGGTTATCTTAAACTCTGATACCATGTGAGAAATCTCAAATCCAACCAAAAGCTTAAACTATTAAGTAGTGAGACCCAAATATTATATTGTTTTGTCCAGCATTATATTAAATCTTAATATCCTTTGTTATTTTCATATGTGAGTGAATTCATACTGCGAATGAATTAAATCAAGTAACAATCTACAAGTCAATGTACCACGATTGAAAAATAACCCCGCTGGGGTGGAGTTCAATACTTGATCAGAACTCTATCCAATTGGCTGATATAGAAGGAAGTGATCTAAAGTATCTCCATCCTTTTTACATGCTCGTCCACTAGACAACAACAAAAATTATCTTTTGTATCCCTCTCCCCCTCAAAGTGTTTGGAAAGCCACATGCCAGCTTGTACTTGACTGGCAATTGATGGCACTTTCTAAGAGCTGATGAAGTTGTTCTTACAAAAAGAAAATAAATAGGAAGTAATAATGGGACATTATATCCACTAGAAAAAGGAACTTAGTACTTTAATCATGGACTAATATTTGTCACCCTCGGAATTATACTTGTTATTGGCCCAGCCCCCAAGGGGTATAAGGAGGGTCAATGAAAAGATGGACAGTTGCACTTGCAATCAAACATCACACATTGGACACACCAAATGTAAGTATAAACTCCTTTTGATCAGCATAGAAATTTCTAAGATATTGCATATTGAATGGAATTCATTTTCATATCCTTTTTCTTTTTCTATCTTATTGTCTAAAGTTTTTGTACCTTTTTTTTTTTATACAAAACAAAAGAACACAAAACACCAACAATACCCAGATCAAAAAGACCCCACTTTCCAAAACAAACCTGAATACTCTTTATATACCATACATAATACTACAAAACATATTAGAAACATCTCACATGCAACCTACAAAATATGACTTTTACGAAATAGATGACAGCCAAACACGTTTATTATAATTTTAATCCATCCACTGTAAGGAAATTCATATTCAGTTGTGTTATTTTTCTTGCCAAAAGTTCATTGCAACCCTCATACTTCACCAGTTGAAGTTCAAATCAGTACTTTAATACATCTCCATGTTTAAATTAAAGACAAAACCTCTGGATAAATGGTGATCATTTCACTTAAATTATTTAGTTGCAAATAGGACAAATATGCAAAATGCCAAACCAACAAAACAGGACATCAAAGTATACTTCTGCAAATCAAAATGCAGCATTTGCTCGGATCAACATAAACAAGAGTAATTATAAACTGATCTTATTTTGCTACAAGAGTAATTATAAACCGATCTTATTTTGCTATGACAAAATAATATCTAAGTACAGCAAAGTGACCTCAATTTCTTCATAAATTACACGACTACACAAGTCTTACCGAAATGAATAGAAGTTTCAGAGCAATAAGACGAATGTAAAATACCTGAAAAGTTAAACTAAAGGGGTTCTTAAACCCTCGTTTTGGCAACCGGCGACGCATTGGCGTCTGGCCACCTTCGAACCCAAACTTCATAGTCCCTCGAGCCTTCTGACCCTTATGACCTCTCCCAGCAGTCTTTCCCTTCCCAGACCCAATTCCACGCCCTTTCCTGGTCTTCAGCTTCCTAGGAACCTTATCCCTCAAATCATTTAGACTCAATAGACTATAACTCCTAATACCCACAAACCAAAATGCCTCATAAGCGCTATAATTGTTGTTGGGTTTTGGGTTTTGTAGATACTGAAATGGTGGGATCGGAGTCGATGTGGGTTTTGTTATGATTTTGGAATGGAGGATTGAAGTCGAAGAAAGTAGCGAAGAGAGTAATTTTCTTCTAATCATTGTTTTAGGTGATGTGATAAATGGATTTGAGGTTTTCTAGGGTTTTAGTTGCAGTTCTGGTTCAAGCGTAAACCATCGATGTGCAGTTTCATGAAAGAGGGCTGTGATCCAATACTTCTCTCTGTTTTCTAAACAGTAACGAATCCGGTTGGACATCTGCCACGTGGTATTCAGATATAATTTTATCGTTTGATTTGGAAAAGCGTAGTAAAAATAAAACTGAGACCGGCTAAATAGAATTCCAAAATTTTCAAAAATTTAAAAAATGCGGTACTATTTAGTGCTAAGATTTAACAAAATTAAGAAGTCATATCTATATTTTAAAAAATTAACTTTTTAATTCTTTAGCTTTGTTTCTGCTGACAAAATAATTATTTTACTATTTTGTTATTAAAAATTTATATAAAATGTAAAATACTTTTTATTTACAGTTAAATTTCCAATTTCGGCTACAGTATAAAAATAAAGCAGAGTGAAAAATTAAAATTTTGCCAAATTAACAATAAAACCCCAATTAAATAAAATAAAATTCATTAATAAAATCTCAAATTCAATAAAATCATCGTCACCAGCCACCAAAACCGCCAATGACAATCTCTCTAAGCCACAGAAACCCTCTTTCTAGCTAGCCCAAGATGATAATAAACCCCCACTTTAAGAGCCAGTAAACATCTACTCTCTCTCTCTCTCTCTCTCTCTCTCAATTACACACAAATTTTGTGATGTTATTTAAAGCTGTGTTTTTTATTCTTTTTCAAAAAAAAAATTTTGCAGATCCTCATATCGGATCTGATTGAGACAGAAGAGGCAGTACTTCGATTGGCTCCCTTTTTTTTTTTTTTTTTTTTTTTTTTTCTTTCTTTTGGCGTGAAATCGACAGTCCAATCATTATGATGTTTACTGAAATGGCTTTTTTTTTTCTTTGAATTTTCAATTTTGCTTTCAATTGGATTTCTCTGTATGTTGTTTTCTTTCGTTTTTATTTGAATGATATTTCGTTTTCGAACAAATGGAACCAAGAATTGATTAGATTTTCTTGCTAGTAGATTGGAATTAGATAGGATCGTTGATTTGCTTCAACAATTTTTTTTAACAAAGAATGAAAAATACTTGCATTACTAGCAATAAACAATACAACATATATTATATGTTTGAGAGGTTTGTGAATCTGAATAAACAAATAGAAATCACCAGATATTGTCGGTAATGGTGATGGTGATTGTAGAGGGTATTTCAAGCATTAGCAATAATTTTTTTATTTTTTAATTATTTTTTATTTTTTTAAGAAATTTTGAAGAAATTTGGATGAAAAAACTAATTCTTTTAATTAATTAAATTTCACAAATTAAAAAATTATTTTTTAAAATTATAAGGACGAAATTATTATTTAAGATAAATCTAATAGACTAAATAGTACTTTATTTAAATTTTAAATATAGTTATTTTATATTTTTCAATTATCATATATGAATATATTAAAGATAAATTACTATTTTGTCTCAATAATTTGATTTAATTAATTAATTTTTATTTTTTAAAAAATTAACTAATTAGTCTCTCAATTTATTATTTCAGCATGCTATTTAGTCATTTTCTTCAATTTTTATTTTTTTTATTAAATTTATGAAAAATAACTAAAATGTCTTTGTATATATAATAAATATAATTTTGATTTTATTATGTAAAAAAAAAAAAGAAAACTACTGAAGCTAAATAATAATTATATAATAATCATTTAATTACATATTAATTATTCAATTTTATTAATATAAATATTTTTTATTTTTTATAACAATTATATAATTATATAATAATAAATAATTTAATAATTTGATGATATTAAATATAATTATTATATAATTATAAAAATATTATTTACTTCTATTAATTATTGTTTATTTTATTTTTAAATAATAAAATTAAAATTATATTTATTATATATAAGGGCATCTTAGTAATTTTTCATAAATTTAAAAGAAAAATGTATAAAACTGAACAAAATAGTTTGATAAAACTAAAAATAAATAACTAATTAGTTAGTTTTTCAAAAATAGAAAGAATTAATTAATTAGATCAAATCTAATTGTCTAAATAATCATTTTTTCCATATATTAATTCATTTTACAAATTATAATATTTGTAAGTGCATATACAATCTGAACAATAAACTCATATTCGATCCTTCTTCTATGCTAAAAAAAAATAATAATAATTGCTCTCAGTAACAATTTTTTTAGAAAAAAAATACAAACTACTAAAAGTTTAAAAAAAAATTGATTTAAACTAGAAAATATCTGTGGACAATTGATATAGGGGTAGAAAATATATGTAGGCTATTTATTGTAAATTAAATAAATAGAATGAAAAAAAAAAAAGGAAAGGAGTGATATAAAATTTTTAAATGCAGTGTATAAATAATAATGTCATTTTATTAAATAAAAATAAATACAGTAGACTATATTTTAAATTTTTAAAGTATATTTAACCATTTTCAATAAAATATTATGTAAATGTTTATAAATTTCATCTTTGTCCTTGTAGCTCACTGAGATGATTTATATAAAGGACATTTAGTACATCAATACCAGAGTCATTGCATTAAGCAAGACATATCATGTTCAAGTCTGCCCATGAAGATATATAGAGCAACTAAATGTATTTATGGCATCAAAAGATTTGATATAAGTGAGATTGCTTGTCCCCTCAATTCAAACTCCACCTCTCTTTTCTACCACTAAGATGTGCTTTACCTATGGACCTATCTTTTACCTCCACTGATCTATTGGAACTACTATATATAAAAAAAAAAATGTCCATTTCACTCATGCCTCAAAAATTTTCCATGCAAAAGCTTCACATTGAAGGGACACCGATACAATTGATAAAATCTAGAGGGATGATGGGACTTGGACTATGGACCAGGAAGAATTTGCCAAAATTATAATAATATATTTTAAGTAGTTGTTTACCTCTTATCAACTAGGGATTTTGATTCAGTCCTTAACATAGTGAGGTCAAGAATAACCGATGAAATGTCAGAGATGCTCATTAGACCATATAAGGAGGACAAATTGAGCCCTTTGACAAATGCATCCAACAGAAGAGCTAGGACCCAATGGTATGCCAACCCTTTTCTTTAAACATTTTTGGTATATTGTTAAAAATGATGGTATCTCTATTGTGCTTAATGTTTTAAATAATATGAGTGATCCTTCATCTTTAAATAAATACCTATATAGTTCTAATTCTCCAAAAAAAAAAAAACTTGAAGTCACTAATGACTTTAGACCTATTAGTCTATGTAATATAGTTTTTAAATTACCTACTAAAGGCATGGCTAATAGGCTAAAACTAGTGTTGCCTAACATTATCCATGAGATTCATAGTACATTTGTACCTAGAAAGTTGATTACTTATAATGCATTAGTTGCTTTTGAGATCTTCCATTCCATGAAAAAGAAAGAGGGAGGTAAAAGAGGTAACCTAACACTTAAGGTAGATATGAGTAAAGCTCATGATAGGTGGAATGGGTTTTTTTTTTTTTTTTTTGGGCGAAAATTATGAAAACCATAGGATTTCCTAAGAAGTGGGTTCAGCTAGTTATGAAATGTATTACCACTATTTCTTATTCCCTACTTATTAATTGTGATCCTACATAAGTATTTTACCCTAATAGAGGTCTTTGACAATGAGATCCTCTTTCACCGTATCTACTCTTATCATATGCAAAGGGTTTATCCTCCTTCATTCAGAATATAGAGACCAAAGGAAGAATTCATGGGATAAAAATTGTTAGAACTACTACAAATATAATTCATTTATTTATCATAGCTGACAAAATTGTGTTTACTAAAGCCATGGTGGAAGAAAGTGAAGTCATATGGAATATTCTTTCTCAATATGAGAAAGCATATGGTAAGAAGATTAATATGGAGAAATAAGAGCTTTTTGTTAGTCAAAAGGTGCCCTAGGGGACTTTTTATTTGATCCAGGATAGGATTGGAGTTTAAGGAAGTGGAAGCTCAATCAAAGTTTCTTGGTCTACCAACAACAAGAAGATCAAATAAGCTAGCCTTCAAGTAAATTCAAGATCAGGTGTGGAAAAAATTAAAAAGTTGGAAGGAAAAGTTGCTCTCAAAAGCTGGTAAGGAAATTTTGTTGAAAACTATAATTCAAGTTATTCCAATATATAGCGTGTCTTGTTTTATGTTGCTTGTAGCTCTTTGCAAAGAAATCAAAGCTATGATGGCTCTGTTTTGGTGGGGACAAAACAAAGTGAAAGAAAGATTGATCTGGTAGCTTGGGAGAGTTTGAATTTTTTGAAGTTGAATGGAGGTCTAAGATAATGGAACATGGAAATTTCAATCTGGCTATGTTAGGTAAACAAATATAAAGGTTAAATGATTCTACATGTTTGGCAGCTAAAGTGTTCAAAGCCATATACTATTCGCATCAGGAAATTACAGTGGCAAAGACAAATTCCTAGCCTAGCTATGCATGGTGAATCATAATGAAAGCCAAAGAAGGTAATTAAGTCAATTTGCTTGTGGAAAATAGGAAGTGGAAAGAGAGCAAAAATCTAGTTTGATGTATGGTTACCTATGTACAAATCAAGTTTCATCAGTTCTCCAGTCACAGAACTTGATTTAGAAACCTATGTCTACAATCTCATTGATGAAGACCAGTTGAGAGTGCATCATCAAGGTGGGCCAACATAAATTGGAAACTACTATGGAATTTAGCCATTGCACCCAAAGTCAGACATTTCATATGGAGGGTTTTGCATGGAGTAATTCCAACTCGTGACCAATTAGCTAAAAGAGGATTTGTAGGTTCCTTGATGTGCTCAGTATGTTCATTAGAGGAGACAGCTGACCATATTTTTTCATAGTATCAAAATACTTTTTCCTTATGGCTGAAATGTGCTTTTTCATGATGAGGTAACTTATACATCTAATTTAGGTTTAGAGAATATGTACAACATATAAATGGAAAAAGAGTTGGCAGAAAAGGTAGTCGCGCAAGCTTGGGCAATCTAGTATGCTAGAAACTAGTTGGTACTTTGGAATGAGAAGCTAACAATAGAGAATACCTATAAGACTATAAAACAAAAAAATGGTATAGCAATATAAAGATGCTTAGTTAAAGCCTCAGAAAGGAAGTAGAGATCAGCAGAACACCGATGGAGACCTCCAGCTAGTAGCAACCTCAAAAGTAGTATTGATGCTACTATTTTTGACCATGGAATTATTGTTTATGGTTTCACAATTAGAAATAGTAGCGGTGAGATAATGGTGTTAGTTTTGAAGAGAGGAAGAAAGATTTGTGATGCATAAATGGCAGAAATCTGGCACTTAAATTCTCTATGGAGATAGCCATCCAAGCAAGCCTTAGAAGGGTAGAATTTGATAGCAACATATCCTTATTGAAGCTTTAAGGATAAAAGCTCAATTTAGCCCTCAAACTTTATCTTGAAGTTCGATTAAGTCTAAAATGGTCTTTTTTTTATCAATTTAAGCCATAGATTTTATTTTATGAGTAAATGGCTCTAATTTTACTTTGAGGAGATAATGTGTATTACACGCGGTCAAAAGAGGAGGAGGAGGAGGAGGAGGAGTAGTAGTAATAATAATAATAATAAAGAGGAAGAAGAAGAAAAAGAAGAAATAAGAAAGACATAATGAGAGAGAGACTGAGAAAAAGAACCATCGGACCATTTGTTTCTGATAAGATTTTGGAGCTCATGTGTTTGGTTGCTTCTTTGGCATTTTATACCTCCATTAGGGGTAGGCATTAACTAAACTAGATCGATCTACCAAATTGAACCGATATTTCAGTATGTTTGATTAATTCGGTAAAATTGTTAGGTTTGGTGCTAAATGGTGGCTGAGATTGATTTTTGGTGTTCGGTTTGATTTTGCTAAATTGAGAACCAAATTGACTTAATAACTGAAATTGCAAAATAGCGTTGTTTTATATGCTCCTAATACTACTCCATTGAGCACTTATATATAAGCATCTCATTAACCATAACCCTACACACCATTTCATTTTTGGCAACTACACATCCTTTCTCTCTAGATTCTTCTCTCGTTTTCTCTCTCAAGTGGTGCCTCTCATCTCATTCTTCTCTGTTCTGTCAACTTTGAAGAAACCCTAACCCTAAGATCTACTTTCTCCTTTAGTCCTTCTACCTTTGGTTTATCTCAGACCTACCCTTTGCTTTGTTATTATCTCATGTTCATCTAGATATAGTTGGTTCTTGGTTGTATAGTTTATTAGTTCTTATCTATCTTAGAACTAATGTTTTGTAACTTCTGTTACTAGTATTTGTTCACTCGATTCTCTATTTCTCCTTCTTATTTAAAGAAACAGTAACCCTAACCTTTAATTCCCTTTCTCCTTCTCCATTTGGTCTATCTCAAACCTTCAATGTCTCAATTTTTTATGCTTTAATGGTGGAAGCCCCTCTAAAATATCGATTTCTTCCAAATACTCAACAGATCCACATCGCATATCCATGTCTTTGTTTATTAAAACCTTAAAGGTAAAAACCCTAACATTTTACTATTTATTTTTTGTTTATCTCCTTCTTTTATGAAAATTTCCTAACCCAAAAACCCTAACCTTGGTATTTCTTTTTTTATTTGCCTCTTGTTTGTATTAGATCTTCATGGTCTCAATGGTGGAAGCTTGAATGGTGGAAGCCCTTTTGAATCCACTTTGAAATTACTATTTCCTTCAAATAATGGGTAGATCCATAAGTGATATGAGATTTTTTGTTTGTTAAAATTCATGAAGGTAAAACCCTAACATTTTTCCCATATCTACTTTGTAGTTTTTGTTCAAAATTATAAATTTTTTTATTTAAAGTTTAAAAAATGGTCAAATATTTTACATGCATGTCTAATTTGACTATTATTTTTACATGCACATAAGATATGTTGATTATTATTAGAGATTTGGATGTATTTGGTGGATTTGTGGTTCTATTTCTTTTGGATTTAGAGACTGGACATTGAGAGGTAAAAGATCCAATTTATTTTTTCCAAAGTTATATTATTTTATTGCATTTTTAATAAACTAACATGATTTTGATAGAGTTTTTTGGTGTTTGTTTTGTAGGTTCATTTATTCTTTCTTGGGGGCTCTGGTTTTGAGGTAGTTTGAAACTTTTGTTTCATTTGTTGAAACTTAGCAACATGAGATTTTAGCAGTTGCTTGCTTATTAAAGGTAATTGTGATATTTCCTTCCTTTACATTTGAAATTGACTTATTTTGATTTAATACTTACCTTACTAAATGAAGTAAGTTTTGACTTTGTGTTTTGTTTTGTTTGTGAAATGCAAATCCGCAATTCTGGAACTTATAGATGTCTAATCCAAGTGCATATGGGACTGACATTGAAAATGAAAATATAGCCAGTCCTATTAGTGGTGGAAACTCAAACATGCAAGATGTTGCACAAGCAACTATAGCTGCAGGTGCTAATAAACCTCCCCCTATAAAAAAAGGAAGCAAATGACCTCTAGGTCCCTTATTTAGGATCATTTTGATAAAAATTTAAATGTAGAAGGTAAGATGGTAAGTGCCAAATACTTATATTATACTATAGAGTATGCTTGTGATCCTAAGACAAATGGTACTTCAAGTTTTGAGGAATTATATGCTTAAGTAAATGAAAAACCCCCATAGTAAAGATGTTAGGTAGTCTCTGTCAACCCTGCAACCTATGAGTGATGAAAGTTTAGGTTCAATAGGAACTTGGAACTTTGACTAAGATCTCATAAGGGAGGCATTTGCATATATGATAATTGTAGATGAGTTGCCTTTTAAATTTATAGAAGGGTGGAGTTTTATAAAACTTATGAGGACAGCTTATCCAAGATTTAAAAGTCTTTCTAGGAGAATAGTTACTAGGGACTATTTTAATTTTTACATCAATGAAAAGGTGAAATTGCAATCATTTTTGAAAAATCATAGTCAAAGAGTTAGCATCACAACTGATATTTGGATTAGCATCCAAAGAATTAATTACATGTGTGTAACTACCCATTTCATTGATGATGAGTAGAAGTTTGATAAGAAAATTTTGTCTTTCATTCTTATGTCTAGCCATAGAGGTGAATATATTGGTAAGGCTATTGAAACTTGTTTGCTTGATTGGGGCCTTACCAATATATTCACTATTACAGTTGACAATGCTTCTTTTAATGACATGCTATTGCTTTTCTTAAAAAAAATGTTAAATTGGGTGGTACTATCTATCAAGGTAAATCTTTGCACATAAGGTGCATTTGCCATATTCTAAACTTAGTTGTTACAGATGGGTTAAAAGAGGTTAACCCATCTGTAAAAAAGTAAGAGACTGTGTTAGGTATGTTAAGAATTCACCAGCTAGGTTAAGGAAGTTCAAAAAGATTTGTGATTTGCTTGATACTGCTTGCAAATCATCATTATGTCTAGATGTACCAATTAGGTGGAATACATTCATTTGATGCTTAAAACAACCTATGAGTGTGAGAAAGCATTTGAGAGATTTAAGGCATAAGAGTCTAGTATGAGTTCAGATTTGGGGTTAGGGAACTTACCTAATTGTGTTAACTAGTCCACTTATAGAAAATTGTCTACTTTTTTATAGCAATTTTATGAAATGACATTGAGAATTTTAGGTTCTTTATTGTGAGGCCTCGCCCGAGAATCGACCCAATCCACGAGAGGGAATCGGGATACTCATTCGGGTTTAGACTCACAATGGAACTCTCAGGTTCAGATTGGTTGATTTTTAAAAATAATTTTAGAAGTCGCCACCTTAATTTTATTTAAATGGGAAAATATTAAGGAAAAACCCAATTTGACTCCAATTTATTAATTTCTAATTAATTTACCTATAGATAAAACCATTAGCCTCGAACTAGGTTGAGTTCGGTGATTAGGTTTTTAGTTTTAAATAATCTAAATTTGGCTCTTAAGTTTAATTGGACTTTGAAAAATTAATTTCATGAATGACATTTATAAGATGATAATAAAATGCATGAGTATGGCATAACATGAATGTATACGACATATGGATTGATAAAACAATTAAAATAAACATTCACAAATTACGGAGAGCATTCCCTTTAATCCTTAAAGATTTAGGGGAATCACATAATTATTCCTTAATTCCAACTAAGACAATTACATTTATAAAAATTAGAATGTCTTCTATAGCTCTTATGGGATTCTAGGAAGACTACAAATTGCCTTACAAATATCATAAAAAAGATAATTAATTACATTTAAGAAAATGAAAAATAAATTTAATTCAAAAATTGGATTTGAAGTTTAGATTCAAATTCCAAATATGCCTATGTACCCTATTGAATGGGGATCAAAACCCACGTAATTCATTTTACGATTAAATGGAGAGGTTTACAGATTGGTTAAAACGATTTTTGGTTTGGGGACAGAGTTTATGAAAATATCTTCAATTTTAGTGGACAGGATGGAAAAAGTGTTTTGCAAGATCGAAATTCCATTTTATCAAACCAGACGATTGGATTAATTAATGATTAAAAAATGATTGGTGAGTTAATTAATTAATTAAAATGATGAATTAATTAATTAAAATAATGAATGAGTAAAAAAGGATTTTTGATTTAATTTTTTTAAAAAAGGAGGTAATTAATTAACTAAAAAATTAATTAATTAATTAACTTGGGAGTGATTAAAAAAAGATTTTAGTTAATTAAAATGATTAATTAACTTGGTATGGGTGAGAAAATTAATTAATTAAAATGATTAATTAATTAATTAGAGAGTGAATGGAGGATAAAAAAAAGAAAAGTTGATAGATAACAATCAAAACTTAGGTGTGTTTGAAATGAGGAAATGAGAGTATTATTTATGGGAAAATGAGGTGAGGGTAATTTGGGAAGTGAAAATGTGAAAACATGTAAAGGATGGGGTTAAAAAATACTTTAAAAAAAATCAAATTAGGGGTGTTTTGTTCATTTTGACTTTGGCTCAGTCCTGCGCAGATCTACATCTGAGAGACGCGACTGCTCACTTTGCTAGAGCAAATCTGTGTTGCCCCTGACCTAGAGCCGTGTCAGGTTTGACACAGCTCGGCTCACTTTTTCGAGTATTTTCCTATCAGTTTTTAAGTGTCTCGGGTCAATTTTTGAGACTTCCAGATCAATTTTCGAGAGTTATAGGATTTAGAAATCTTCTCGGTCAATGTTAGTATAGCTGAACAGTCAGTCTGAGAGAAAATTTAGTCAATTTTGAAAAAATACTATCTAGTACAAAAGGTCCAGTCAAGGTAGGAAAGAAACCAAATTGTGTCAAAAATACTTCGGTCGATTTTGAAGAATTTAGAATTAATTTTGGAGGTGCTGAAATAAGGGTTCACATCTACCCTCTCATTAAAGTTGTCTATCAATTAGATAGTTTTGATGAGAGTGAATTTGAAACTTCAGTAGATCTAAGTTTGGAAAATGATTCTAGTTATAATGAGATAATTTTGGTGAATTTTGCAACTTGATTTGGCTATTTTTGAAAGATTGGTGAATTTTGGGATTCATAATTTTTCCATTTTGCTGATGTAAAAACTGCATTTTGGCTAGGAAATAGACAAATGAGTGTCTTTGAGTAGATAAAAATCTCATGAGCACGTAGGAACTTTTAGATTTTGATTTCGATTTGAAACTGGCTAAGAATTTATTTTTATGCAACTAGATAATTATAGGATATTTTTTATTATACGCTATTTCGTCTTTACTTATCCTAAAATTCTATAAATATTAAAACACACACACACTCCTCACTTCTCTCCTTGCTCACTCAAACATGAGCTCACTCTCTTTTTGTTTTTATTTATTTATATTTATTTATTCCTTTTTGATAATGATAATAAAAGCAATAGTAAAAAATCTTCTCTTTTTTTTAATGATAATAATACCAATAAAATTTTTATTTGAATGATAATAATAGCAATTTTTTTTTATTATACTTCCCTGTTTGCTTTTCATTGTGCTTGTTAAATTCAACATTCTCGTAGTGATGGCTTTAGGATCTTTTCGTGGATCTTCCTCCTCTCGCTGTGTCCCTCCTATTCCTCGAATGGGTCATACTAGCACTTGTATGAGGCGCGGAAGGAGAATAATGACCCTGCGCTTCTCTTGCAAGATCTTGAGAGACACGCCTCGCAAAGCGATCATCTAGCGGTTAGTATCTTATGACGATCTTTTCAGTTCTATCTATTCTTTGGATGGGCTTTTTTTTTTTTTTTAAAAAAAATGCATGCATGTGTACTAGTTTATTGCAGGCTTCAACCATTAAGAATAGGGGCAGAAGGAGCAACTTAGAGACAATGATTAGGTCCATCCCCCAAGGAAGTATTGCCAGAAGTTTGTTGGAGCCTACTAAATTTGTCAACTTCCTAGGGGTGAAGACGTCTAGCCATGTCAATATGAATCTGATCAAAGCTTTGGTCGAGAGATGGTGGAATATCACCAATACTTTTTATTTTGCATGCAGGGAGCTGACTTGTACTCTGCTTGACTTGTACATGATCTCAAGGATTTGATTTAGGAACTAACCCTTAGACATGTTCAATGATTGAAGGCAGATTTTCTCTCTGGTTGAGACTGAGGCCTTACTTGTTTTTGATCCTTCTAGAGTTAGTACTGGAGTCAAGTGTTCTGTCTTAAATGAGAACTTAAAGTCGATGGGAGCCACAGGAGATTTGATTTATAATGAGGCCCTCACTCAGCTGTGTCTGTTGGTGATAGCTGGGTGCATTTTTGCATATAACATGAGAGATGAAGTGGATCTAAATATCCTTTTAAGCTTGGCTCGCATGGACTGGTGGGGCAAGTTTGATTAGGGTGGCACTATTCTGAGTGCCATGTATTAAGAGATGATTGACCTGTCTCGCGAGAATATTATGTTTGTTAGTGGGACTGCCATCTTTTAGGAGGTACCTACCATGCATTTTTGTGCATGTTCCATTTTCATAATCAAATCACATTTTTGAAGTTCAACAACCTTGTGCCATAGATCTGGGCCTATAAGTATATTCCGTTCAATGCTCTTGAGCTATCCTTACAATGGCTACGTGATTTTTCGATGGGAAGAAGATGGACAAAGGTCAATTGGGCCACCGCTCGCAATCACAGTGCTTTGACACTTCAGGCTTTCTTTGATTAGCTGATTGAGTGATATGTATGTTATCCTTTCTCTTTCTTTTGTCTTGCTTTGACTTGCTTACTAACTCCTATATCTGTTAGTTGTTATTGGTAGATTATGAGATCCTTTGGCGAGAGGATGTCACTCGCCCCTTTCATAGGCTTTGCAAAGGCCATTTCACATAGGAGAATACTATTGTGATCTCCCTACTTTCGCTTGTACTACTTAGGTGAAAGAGTACATTTTTAGTTATTTGGGTCATGGCAAGTACCTAGTCATCCGCTGGTGGATATGAGATAAGAGATGAGCATCTTGAGTAGCCCAGAGTCTTTTATTGGCGATGAGGGGCACCTCTTCCAGCATCTTGATAGGCACTACCGAAACTTCTGCACTCACTTTTTAATACGAGAGATTACACTATAGGGGCGTCTTTCTATCACACCTATTACTACGAGAGGCGTCCCTTAGCCGATGGTTTATGAAGCTCCCATTGCCGGTTCTTCTAGTGGTCCTATCCCTATTGATGATCACGACGGCCCAAGCCATAATCCTGGGGCTTCGCTTTTGGATGTAGAGTACTGTGTGCTATAGGAGATTTTCTATTATGACTTTAAGGACTCTATGAGGTTCTAGCATCTCCCCGAGGTTGTTTGTTTGGGTATTCGGCCTATCCTTGATGACATTGAGGTATGTTCTTCTTACTCTTCTGCCCTTAGAAAGTATCTCTGACAGAGTGTCATTATGTTTTCTTATACTCAGAAAGGATCCAAAGCCTTTAACATTGTCTCTTTTGCACACAGCTACTTAGGGAGTACACTCAAAGCACGTATCTTGTTGCCTGAAGGATGGAGAATGCACTTTTCAGAATGCTCACCCGTGCTGCTCATTTATCGGAGTCACAGGACCAGTGTGAAGAGGCTGCTTCTTGGAGGTGACAGAGGGGAGACTAGTGATTGTAGCTTTCTGATACTGGTGTTGAGCACTTTTTCTATTTCCTTTATGTTTCTTCAGATGACTATACCTTTACTCTTTCAAGAGGTGGAACTATCTGAGGATGACTGTGTGTTATGATGTATGTGTGTATGATCAATGTATGCCTATATATGTGTGAGGCCTCGCTTGAGCACCGGCCTAGTTTGCTGGAGGGAACTGGGATACTCATTCGGGTTTAGACTCATAATAGAACCCTCGGGTTCGGATATGATTGATTTTGAAAATGATTTTTTGGGAGTTGCCACCTTAATTTTATTTAGTTGGGAAACATTAAGGAAAAAACCCAAATTGACTCCAATTCATTAATTTTCAATTAATGTACTCAAGGATAAAATCACCAACCTCGAATTAGGTTGAGTTCAGAGATTAAGTTTTTAGTTTTAAATAATCTAAATTTGGCTCTTAGGTTTAATTTGACTTAAAAACTAATTTCATGAATGACAAATATTTTATGACAACTTATAATAATATGATTGATGCATGAGTATGGTATGAGTGCAATCAAAAAATTAAAATGAAACATCAAAAAAAGGGGAAAGGAGATTGGTTAGGATTTGGATTTGAGGTTTGGATTTAGATTCCAAACATGCCTACCTACCCCGTTGAATGGAAATCAAAACTCACGTAGTTCGTTCCACAATTAAGTGGAGGGGTTTGAGAGTTTATCAAATTGATTTTAGTTTGGGTATTTTGAGAGAAAAAAGTTAATACTTTTGCTTTTGTTGGATGGAGGGTTCTACCAGATTGACATTTCGTTTTATCGAGATCAGGTGATCGGATTAATTGGGAGATTAATTAATTAATTAAAATGATTAATTAACTAATTAATGTGATAAAAAGATAGATAAATAAATTAATTAAAAAGATTAATTAATTAATTTGGATGAGGGGTGGATTTAAGAAAAATGATTAATTAATTAATTAAAATAATTAATTAACTAATTAATATGATTAAAAGGATGGATAAATTAATTAATTAAAAAGATTAATTAATTAATTTGGATGAAGGGTGGATTTAAGAAAATGATTGATTAATTAATTAATTAAAATATTAATTAACTAATTAATATGAAAAGGATGGGTAAATTAATTAATTAAAAAGATTAATTAATTAGTTTGGATGAATGGTGGATTTAAGAAAAGGATTGATTTGATTTTGAAAAAAGTGATTAATTAATTAATTAAAAATATTAATTAATTAATTAATTAATTGAGTTATTAAAAAAAGAGAATTTTAGTGAATTAAAAAGATTAATTAATTTGGTTAAGGTAAGGTAATTAATTAATTAATTAGAGAGTGATTGGAGGGAAAAGAAGAAAGAAATTAGAGGATAGCTATCAACTCTAACTCAAGGTGTGTTTGAAATGAAGAAATGAAAGGGCTATTTATAATAAAATGAGGTGGGAGTGATTTGGAAAGTGAAAATGTAAAAAGACAAAAAAGATATGGCTAAAAAATATTAAAAAAATAAAAAGGAGGGCATTTTGGGTATTTAAACCTGGCGAGAGGTGTGGGCGGTAGCCGTGTGTAAGAAGCGTAGCCGTCGGCATCAAAGACATACGGCTGCCGCTCTAATGCAGAGTCGCATCAATTTCTGATGCACTTTTTCCAACTAGTTTTTTGGTGCATTTTTGAGGCTTTTGGATCAATTTTTGGGAGTTTTAGAACTCAAAAAAATTATCAGACAGTAGTGATAAGCTCGAAATTAATTTTAGAACATTTAGGCAGTCAATTTAAGAGAAAATTCGATTAGTTTTGAAAAAATATTTTATGATACAGAAGGTCTAATCAGGGTAGGAAAGGCATCAGATTGTGCCAAAAATACTTCAATCGGCTTTGAAGAGTTCAAAATTGAATTTTGGAGGTACTAAAATAAGAGTTCATAGTATGCATATTCTGCTATATAACTTTTTTATTATCTTATCTTGTGAATTCATGCTTTACAACTGCATGAATGCATTATGATATTTTTCTCTTGTTGAATTACGGCTCCTTTACAGCTCTGTGATATCTTAAAATGCTTTATTATGAGTCTTTCATCCAAAAGAGGAAGAAAAATAGTTTATTGCCTCAACATTTAATTCTAAAATTGAGTTGCGGAAACATGTGGTGGAGAAGAGAAAATAGGGGGAAGGGCCATTAAATAGGGCATGGATGTTGAGGCAAGGCACAGATCCATAATGGGTCTATGCGGATCCACTCGTTCGTCTTGCGGCCGCTGCCTGACTTCAACTCGGCTGTCGCTTGATGCCAACGCGGATCCGCACAGCCGGTCAGACAGCAGCCCACATTTTCTATTAATTTCTGGCGCCCCTTTGGCTTTTTGCATCCTATATATATGGGCAGTAGTCTCCGTTTTGTTCTTTTTCCTTTTCATTCATTTTCATTTTCTTTTCTTTTTCATTTCATTTTCATTTTTTCTTTTCTTTTTCACTTCTTTTCTTTTCTTTTTCATTTGATTTTTCTTTTCTTCTTTTCACCTCATTTTCTCATAGAGTCATATTTCAGCCATTATATGCATATATGGACGAGAAAACTTGACAAAGTAGACAAGATAAATTTAGGTAGATATGGGATGGCAGCTATGGTGGCTTTGAGATGACTTCAGGGTGGATTAGGGCTTCTTGAGGGCGTTTTTCTGGTTTTGATATCTAATTGCCTTAGTTTTTTGATTTGGTGTGGGTACGGAGGAGCTATGCCCCACATTTGAGGAATTTTATGCCATACTTAGCAGCAATCCAGAGGCAACTCTAGTAGTGCTAGAATTCAGAGTTGAAGACTATAGAGCCTTTCAAGAATTTTTATCTCTGCCGGAGAACACAGCCAGCCAAATGGTGCTAGAGGGGTAGGTGAATTTGACTGCCATCATCAAGGAGTTTCATGATCTCGGTAATTAGGGCGATAGAGGGAGACAGAGGCTTATGATGAGAGACTTGGTTTTCTACCTAATGGCTAGATATCTGTTTCCCTAGTCCGTCGGATGGAGAGATGCCAGAGTGGCGAGTTTGGTACTACAAATGGAACAGAGCCGTTCTATGATTAGGGCCTTATTGGCAGAGACATTGATGAGTCTCGACTGTGTTGTTCAAGACTTGGAAAGATAGACCGTATCTCTAGTAGTCCTTCAAGTGAGAAAAGAAATTTGTCTATTTTTATCCTTTCTAGGTCAAGTATTTTGTGGATGTCTGATTTTTCATTGTTGGTTTATTTTGTAGGTGTGGTTAATGGACCACTTGAGGGTGGTTGCTACTCCGGTTAAGAGTTTGTACACAACCATTCAGTATCAGATGCAATCCATCTTGGTGAGGAGGGGATCAGTTTGAAAGTGGATTGGGTGGCTCCCAGAGCTTTCCCTAGAGGAGATACTCTAGCATTGCCAATGGTATAGGATTATGTCTTTTATTATGATGAGCCATGGGTATCAAGTGGTCTGTCTGCTTGGTTTGGCATGGACGTCATTCTACTAGGGTGCAAGGGTCTTGAGACAGATAGGTCAGACTCAGAATGTGCCCTCAATTATGCCCTTTTTAGAGTTTACACATATTACAGCTCCTATTGCCAGGGCCATCAGAGACGGGTGAATGAGGGGTTTCTATATAGTGAGACTAGAGGTCGAGTTTGGTACTACTGAGAGGTACCACAGTTGGTTGATAGAGACCATCTGGCTAGTTGAGAGAGAGCACTGGGTTGCTTTACTCAGGGAGATAGAGGGCAATGGGATGGAAGAGCCAGCTACTAGAGACACTAGTGATCAAAGGACTACTACCAGCACAGAGGAGATGACCCGACCTGAGGGAGAGACTAAAGGCTCTATAGGAGGATCGACACTACAGGCTGTAGTGGTAACTCAAACTTCAGTGGCAGTGACTCAGAGGACTGTGATTGCAGTTAAACACTAGGGCAACACTAATATGGTTGCACAGAGGAGGATCATGGTAGTGAGTGCATAGAGGAGGACTATTGTCGCCAGAGTACAGAGGAGAACTCCAGCTGTAGCGACTTTAACACAGAGGAGGGTTATACTAGCTCTTAAATGAGAGCTTTAGGCATGATTGTGGGGAGTAGTTCTAAAGTTACTGGGACTCAAGGTAGGCCGACCAGAGTGACCGCAGAGAGCAGTATTGGTACTACGAGCACACTGGCTACTGACATTATAGAGGAGGATACGAAGACTAGGATTAAGGGTGTGACAGCCGAGGAGATAGCAGTAGGATTTGATTCTGAGGGTGATGTTTATCCTAGGAGGAGGAGGATGAGGATTGACTAGGTAAGGATAGTCATCTACTCATTTTGGTGGTTGTTATGACACTAGCTGCAGGTTTCTATTTTGTACGTGCCTATAAGCTGATATGACCACAAGATAAGTCGTAAGTATAGAAAGAGGCTTGTCCTTTTTGTGATGATGGATTGTATGCTCTTGTAAAATCTGATTATCATTATATGAGATACTTTTACTTTTGCTCTAATTTTTACCTAAGCTGCCCGTTTGGGTTTTCAACTTAGCGAGCATTTTCTTTTATTTATTTATTTTCTTTTTTATTATATTTTTTATAATTTATTTTATTTTATTATTATTTTTCAGACAAAAGAACAAATGATGCACTAGGCATAGAGGATATGAGATTATGATGCAAACAAAATATTTTTATATTATGCTTTGGACCGTACTTGAGTAAAGCTGCCTACGTATCCCTTACAGTTATCATCATCATTTTTTTTTTATTTTTCATGGAGAATCAACTTTATCTAGTTTTGATTACATTGCTCTGAATAGAAAAATAGACAAAAAGAATGTAGGTGTAGTCTTCAGACAAAGTATCTATTCAACTAATGTAAATTACAGGGATTGGAGAATTAGTTTCTGTTCACATCTGCAAGAATGGCGCCTCTGCCAGACAAGATCTTTTTAAGTACATATGGCCTGGCCCAGTTTGGTCTAAACTTTCCTCTTGCGTCATGAACCGGTGCATGAATCTCTTTCAAAACTAAATTTCCTTCCTCCAGACCCCCTATCCTTTACCTTCTTGTTAAAATGTTTAGCTAGCCTTTGTTGGTAGCCCTAGACTTTCTACAAAGCATCCATTCTTTTCTCATTAATAGCAGTCAATTGTTCATGATATCCTTTGATTCAGTCTGCTTTACTCAACTAGCTTTCTCTCATTACCCTAGCAGATTGAATTTCTAACTCGATAAGAAGGACAGCTTCCATTTCGTAGACTAAGGCATATAAGGTTGCCCTTGTCGAAGTGCAAACTGTAGTTTTGTATCTCTATAAAGTAGCAGGTAGCCATTCATGCTAGTCTCTATGCTTCTCAATAACTTGCTACAAAATAGTCTTAATGGTCTTATTGGTAGCCTCAACTGCACCATTAGTCTATGGTCGATAAGGAGAGGATTAGTGATGTTGAATCTTTTTCGTATAGAGTAGGTGAACTACCTCCTTTTGAAAGTGGGAGCCACTATCCATGATTATTTCAAAAGGGGTTCCAAATCGATAAACGATATTGGTTTACATGAAGTGTGCCACTTTTTTTGCATTTAAGACTTGATATGGCGCCGTCTCAATCCACTTTGTGAAGTAGTCCATAGCCACTAAAATGTACTCTTGCTCACTGGAGGACTTCAGAGATATCCTCTTAATAATATTTATGCCCCAGGTAGCAAAAGGCCATTGTGTTGTTATCGAATTTAGAGGGGCAGGGGTCGATGTTGGAGCTTGGTAAAGATCTGGCATTTATGACATTTTTGCACATATTTTGCACAATCCTCATTCATGGTTAGCCAAAAGTAGCCTAGATTTGCTATCTTTCTTACCAAAGCTACACCATTCACATGTGAGCCTTCCTCTCCGCCATAGACCCACTCTATAATTTGCTGGGCTTCTTCTTTGGTCATGCATCACAGATGGATGTTGTCCCAGGCTCTTTTATACAACACATTGCCATTAGGTATGAAACTAGCAAACAATTGCCTTAAGGTTCTCCGATTTGCTTTCGAGGCCCCTTTTAGATACTTACCATTCTGGATGTAATTGAGGATGTCCTAAAACTAGGGCTTAGCATCAACCAGCTGAAGATTCATGCACATAGTGTAGTACCCAGGTTGCCACTTTACTTTAATGACAATAGGCCGATGTATCTCATTATTGCTCATATATATCATTAAGGCTAAGGTGGCTAGAGCATCGGCGAATTGATTCTTTGCCTTTAGCAAGTAGTGAAAGGAGAATTCATGAAAATTCTTAACTAACTCATTCAAGTGTTGATGGTAAGGAACCAAATGCTCTTCTCTAATTTTCCATTTACCAAGAGCTTAGAAAACAATGAGGTTAGAATCGCCGTAAACCTCCAAGTAGTCTATTCTCATGTTAACGGCCACTCTAAACCAACTATACATGCCTCATATTCTGCTTCATTGTTGGTTACCTCGAATGCCAACTTAATTGCTATATGCAAATGATCTCCCTTAGGGGTGACCAGAACTATGCTAGCTCCATAGCCTTTACTATTAGAGGCACCATCAAAGAATAACTTTTATACTTCAGGTTCTATGATTAAGATATCCTTGTCTGAGAACTTAAGCTTAAATACTTCACCTTCCATAGAAGCAACAGCTAGTTGATTAGTAATTATGCTTCCTTTAATTGCTTTTCTTAGGACATACTTTAGGTCAGATGCTACAAGAACTGCCATCCATCGTGCCATTTTGCTATTAAGAACTGGCCTCTCTATAAGAAATTTTAAGAGGCTCCTGTCAGCTAGCATATGGGTTCTATATGAGCATAGGTAGTGCTGGAGCTTATGGCATACCCACACTAAGGCTAGGCGTAATTGCTCAATATGGTTATACCTAAGCTTATGAGTCCGCATACCGTTGCTTTAATAGTAAATGGCATTCTTTTTGTATGAGTTTAGAGCATTTTGAGCAAGCATTACATCTATAGCTTCTAAAGTTGCTGATAAGTAGAGCAACAATGGCTGACCTAGCTTTAGAGGTTGTATTATTGGCGACTTCAGGAGATATTGCTTGATTATGTCAAAGGCTTTTTGGCATTCTTTATTCCACTACTTAGAGGCTCCTTTCCCTAGTAGTTTGAAAATTGGCCCATAGGTATTTGCTAGTTGTGCAACGAAATGGCTAATATATTATAGGCTACCTAGGAAACCTCTAATCTCCTTTTTAATTCTTAGGGGAGGCATTTCTATAATTGCTTTTAACTTAGCTGGATCCACCTCTATACCTCTTTGGTTGATTAGGTGCCCCAGAAATACCAGAAATACACCTGAAGAGGTGCCAAAAAGGCACTTAGCTGGGTTTAACTTAAGATTATACTGTCTGAGCCTAATGAAGAATTGATTTAAAGCTTTAAAATGGCCTTCAGGAGTTTCAAACTTTATAACTATGTCATTCACATATACCTTGACATCCTTATGCATCATATCGTAGAATATAGTAGTGGGCATTCTTTGATAAGTTGCCCTAGCATTCTTCAAACCAAAAGACATTACCCAATAACAATAGGTGCCCCACTCTATCATAGAGGATATCTTTTCCTTATCGAGGGCATAAACTTGGATATGATTATAGCCTATATAGAGATTGGTCAAGGAGACCACTAATGCACCAGCCATGCGGTTTATAAGCAAATCGATATGGGGCAGAGGGAAATCATCCTTTAGGTAGGCTTTGTTGAGGTCCTTGTAATCAACACACATCCAGACCTTTCCATCCTTCTTAGAAATAGGCACTATGTTGGCCAACCTTGAAAGGTAAGTGATGGGTCTGATAATCCATTATCTAGCAACTTGGTTACTTCCTCCTTGATTTCCAAAGACCATTCTGCCTTCATTCTTCTCAGTTTCTACTTTACAAGCTTCACATGTTTGTGAGTCGAAATCTTATGAACTGCTATGCTCAAATCTACTCTACCATATCCTTGGGCTCCCATACAAAATAGTTTAAGAATTCACGAATTTTTTCGACCAATGCCTATGTGTCAAAATATGCAGATGCAATGTATGTAATTTTAGGATTCTCCTTTGTGCCATAGTTAATTGGTTCTTTGCCTTTTTTCATTTTTTTATTTCTTTTTTAGATTTCTCATTTAATAATGAGTCAAAGGAAGCAGAGCATAGAGAGTTGGGAAAGTAACTTCTTTATTTTATTAAAGAAAAAGGTCCCATCATCATGGGTTACATCAGCCTAAAAGGATAAGCTTGAGAAATGGTGTATAAAATCTAACAGGAAAGACTGAAAGGTCTCAACAGACTCATACTCAAACTCAAACTCAGACTCAAACTCAGAGAACTCAGATGAGGACATAATAGGATCGGTGCTCTTCTCGAAATACTAGTTATTTAGAATTGCTTAGGATGGGTGAATAAGCTCAATGGGATCAAGTTCGTGGTGGTTGGTGATCATGTGGATGGTCTTAAAAAGAGAAGGCTCCATGATTATTTTCCAATCCTCCTCCAATTGATAGATAGGCTTGTACTCTTCTAAATTGAGCCTGATATCAAAGAAAATTTCAAAAACTACGGATTAGTTTCGTAGAAATAAGATAAAACCATGGTTCATGAAAGCCACAGTAAGGGAATTCTTGTCCCCCTTTCACGAAATTTCCATTAAGGTTTTTGAAATAGAGGCACATTGGCCAATCATAAGTCTCACTTTGCCTCTTGGCCATGGCTCTTAGTTTGGCCCTTTCCTCTAATTCTGCAATATCTTCGTGTTTGGGCATATAGCCAAGACCAAAAGGAGGAGTGGTAATGGGATACTCAAGAAATTGGGCAATCTCTTGTTGGTTTCTTCTAAGCCCCAAACCTAGAAAATAATCCATTTTCTTCATCATGTTAGCTACTGCCACGTTACTATATAGATCAAAGTCGAAAAGAACAAACTCTTTACCTTCCCCTTGAATGAACTGGATAGTATCAAATGAGAAGCTAGATAGAGGGATAGTAGATGGTTTAGGCTTGATATCCAAAATTGGCACAGATCTCAGAATGTCACTCTTCCTATGTACATCAACTCGGACAGTTATGATTTTTGTACCATAGGGAAACTTCAACTTTTGGTGCACAGAGGAAGGAACTGCTTTTACTTGGTGGATCCATAGCTTATGAAGTAAGAGGTTGAAACAGGCCGGGACATCAATCACTTGAAATGGGATTGGCATTGTCACTTGTTTGATTATGACATTAAGGTTTGCTACTCCCAAAACTTCCATTTTGGTGTTGCCATATGCTCTCACCACTTAGTCCGATAGGATGAAATTGAAAGCCTCCAATCCTAGGTAGCTGGTCATCTTTAGTGGACATATGTTCAAAGTAAACCCTTTATCTATTAACACCATAGGCACAATTTTGCCTCGGGTCATCATTGTGATGTAGAGAGCATGGTTGTGGCTTTCTTCTCTGTGAGGGGTGTTGTGATCACTGAAGGAAATAGTCATAGATTTGGCAGTGTTGGTTAAAGATGCCACGAGGGTCTCAGATGAGATGTCAATTAGAGCCTGACATTAGTTCAAGGCCTTGCAAAGAGCTTAGTGATGAGGGTAAGAGGACTGGATGAGGCTCCAAATTGATATGTTTGCTTAGGTTTTCTTTAATTGCTTGAGAATGAGATCCTTTTTAGGTTCATTATGGGGTTTTAATTTTTCATCAGGAGGAATAGCATGACTTACTGGGTTTAAATATGTAGGTTATAAAGATGATGGGAGGACTCTTCCACTTGAGGTAATTGCATTGACTTTAGTGATAAAGTCATTTAAATCAAGTATGCAATAATAGCTCAAAGCAAAGTAGATGAGAGAGAGAGAGGATAGAATCCCAGTTCATTAGAAGAAATAAAATTAACATTTGCTTGGTGGTTAGGCAAAGGATTTGTGGTGATGTTCGACTTAGGCCTCAAAGCAATGATGTCTCTACTATCTATTAGGTCTTAAATCCGATGCCTTAGAGCTTTACAAGCATCCGTTTTATACCCAGGTCCTTAGTGATAATCACATTGCTTATTAGCATTATAGTTCTTAGGCAAAGGATTGGAGGGGGGGGTGGTATTAGCCCTAAGGGTTTAATGAGATACTTCCAGGACCTTCTTATAGACAGTGCTCTAAGGCATTTCTAATTATGAGAAACTTCTTCTTTCCAATCTCATGAGTTGATGGTAGGAGATAGTATTGATTTCTCCTCCTTTTTGGGGGGGTAAAGTGAGTGGCATTAGAGGTGGAATTAGTGTTGTTACAGTATCTCAAACTTGAGGATTCATCTTTAATTTGACCAGATTAAATCAAATCCTTGATTTTAGAAGCTGTAGCAATAAGAGCTTTGAAGTCCAAGAGATACTAGGTTTGCAAGTGAATTTGATATTAGGGGAGGAGGTTTTTCATAATAATGTTGATTTACTCTTCCTCGGATGGTTGATTTACTATTTAGGCCACTTTTGCCCTCCACCTTGTAAGGAACACAGTGAAGGACTTTCTTTGGCCTTGCTTAGTGGTCTTCAAATCTTAACGGGTGACATCCACTTCTATGTTGTAGTGATATTGCTTGAAAAAAGCATTACAGATGTCATCCCATGTCTTTTTATGATTTTAGTTGAGATCCAAAAGCCACTTGACGGTAGCCCTAATTAAAGATTGCTAAAATAAGTGAGCAAGGAGCTCGTCATCCATACCGAAGAGTCTCATTGCACCCATATACATTTTGAGGTGGGTCTTAGGGCAAGTCGTGCCATTAAATTTGTCCATCACGAGCATCTTAAATTTGGGTAGAACTCTAGCATTTGGGAAGAGAGTAAAAGACTCGACATCTATCATATCTTCATGCATTTTAATATTTTTGATGGATCATTCTATGGCTTCAAAATTTTTTTGTCAATCTCTTTACATTGGCAAAGCTAGAGAAATCCATATTTTGAAAAGGATTGGCAGTGGGAGTGGGAGTGGGAGTAGTGGCATTCATATCTAAACGAGGAGAGGTTGGTGTTTTGGAAGCCTTCCCTTAATCGGTGAGATCGATAACAGGGGAAGTGAAAGTGTAGGCATGGCTTATTCCTACTTGGGCTGAAGTAGGTTGAGCAAGGGGAGGAGCGATAGTGGTATTGGTCATTTCCTTGACCTCATTGATGATGGACTGGCATTGGGAATTGAGAACACTAGTGAAAGTGGCAAACTGGGCATTGAGAGCATTGGTGAAAGTTTCGGCTTAGGTCTTAAGGGTAGTGGTGAATGTAGCTTGGATAGTCTCCTTTTGTTTCTTAAGAAAATTGGCAAAAAAAGTGCTCATCGCATCTTGGTAGAAACTGCTAAAGGTGTTGGCCATTGGTACCTTGAAATAGAAAATAGACAAAAAAAATGGGTAAGAATATAGAATTATAAAGAAAAAAATGGCATGAATGTGAAGGTGTGTAGGCAAAAGGATTCCCTCCTAGGAGACCTTGCCTGAGCACCAGTCCGATACGTCGAGGAATCAAAATGCTCTTTGGGAGAAACTCTATGATTGGAACTCATTGTGAGTTTAGAAAATTAATTTGTGCGATTTGGAATTTGTGAAAGGAAGTCGCAACTTTAATTTACTTATTTTAATTGGAAAAATTAAAGAAAACCTAAATTGATTGACTCAAAAAATGTTTTGATTTCATCCTAATGGAAAAGCACTAATTCACGAGTGACTAAAGAGGACTCGGAGATCAGATTTTGGTAATTACACAATTGAGAAAATATGATTTTCTTTAGTTTGGCTAAAAGTTGCAAAATAACTCTTAAAAAGGAATTTTTGTGTATGCATAAACATGAATAAAATGGTGAATGAAACATATATATATATGACAGAATAAAATGAAATGATAATTGTAAATAAATAAGTAAAGAATAAATCCTACTTAATTATTACAAATCAAAACAGATAAAATAAAGAGAATCTTTTCTCTAACCCTTATGGGTACTAGAAAAAGCACACATTCCTCAACTAAGCTAATATAGAATAAAAAATAAAGCAATACAAATAAATCAAAGTAAAAGGGAAAAAATATTATTAAAAAGATTTTGGAGTTGATGCCTTTTCAGAATGGCAGCCTGTATATCTTATTGAATAGAAATCAAACCTCATACAGTTCTTTCTTCTTGCAAAGGAAGGGTTTAGGAAAAAAGTGTTGATTTAGTTTATTAATTTAATTCTGATATTTAAATTAATAAATTTTAGATCTTTTCTATTTTAGACCTAAAGAGAATTCTAGATCTGAGATGAAAGGAATTATACCTTCGCTTTTCTTGACCTTCGGGTGAATGGAACGAGTTTAGCTCCAGATCTAAGCTCTACCTTGGATTTGGAACCCTGAAATTGAACCTTAACAGCAAAAAGTTAGCAAAATAGTGTAATAAATGCGAATCAAAACAATTCAAAATGACATATTTTAGTATCAAATTTCAAAGAGAATTTCAGCACAACAAGTAGAGCAATATATGAGAGTTTCTGCCTCAAAAATTGTGTCAAATGAGCTTGAAGGAGGCTCTATTTATAGAACAGTTGAAGGTGCATCGCCGGCCAACGGCCTGTTGACTAGCCAGGCGACATTCGTAGTGCACCGGCCCAACGTGCCACCCTTACTGTCGGCAGGCTAAACATGCCGCCCTATAGCCGACACGCTAGGTGTGCCACCCTACAGTCGGCACGCTGGGTGTGCTGCCCAAAGCGGTGGCGCGCAGCCAAACTGCTGGTCCAACCTATTTTTGCACTATTTTGGTCATTTATGATCCGATTTGATTCTAATTGGATTCTATGGGTTCATAACTGAAAAATGGTTGACTGGAGGTGCAATTTTGAGGGTTTATAGCTACCCCCTTATCTGATTTGATTGGACAGAGGCTAAATTTGATAAATGTGAACCGAAAGGCTTAGAATGCCATTCTAAAAATTTTGACAATTCCTGTCTATATTAGAAGCTGTATAGATGCGCCATGTCTGATTTTTGGCTTTTTTGACCCCATCTGGTTTGTTTTCTAATTTTTGGGCTATTTTTGAATTTTTTATCTTTCTGTAATTTTAGGAGATTCTGAACTCTGATTGAGACCTCGTCTATTTTAGAAGATAGATAAAAATCATGCGAATTCACTGCTTCAAACAAAACTGAATTTCGAGTTAAAATGAGCTTGCTATGATAAACCACGTGATCTAGACATGCGAATCAAAAAAGTTAAAAGGTATCATTATAAGGGGGGCCCACCTTTTCACCTATATATACCCCTCTTCCTTCACATTTTTCATAACTTCATTTTTTTTACTTCTTTTCTCTCTCTCTAACTTTCACTCTCTCTCTCTTTAAACTTTTAACTCTCTTTTTCTTCAATTATCTCTGTGGATGCCTTCTGTAAGCCAGAAATAGGTGCTTAGGATCTGGAGACATTGCTGAAAGAGCCGAATCTCCGTGTCAGCTACACTATATCTCTTCAGGTATGCTCTATTCCTACAAAGAATTATATATATATTCTTTTCTTTCTTTTTTTTTTCTTTTCTAAATAACATGATACATCAAAAAATTTTAGAGGGTACATTTGAGGCCTAGGGGAGGCCGAAGTGTCATAGAGCTGGTCCATCTGTATTTGGGGAATTAGGAGAACAGTCACTCCCTTTGAGTGGAGCATTGGTAGAGCATGCTTACTAGTATGCACTTCAGATACTCTAAATACATTCCACCTTTCGTGCGGTGAGATGATAGTCACTCCATTTGAGTGGAGCATGCTTACTAGTATGCACTTAAGATCTCGTCCTCTTGAGTTTTACTCTTCATGGATCGAGTGCCCTTCCGCAGAGATGACTGCTTTGATTGGGGCTAATCCACCATGTGGGAAACCCAATATCCCATGTTCCTAGCTTCATCAGGCTTTGATGACTATGGGTCAGACTTCAGGTCAGTATGATGTTAATTAGGGTGCTAGGTTATGTGCTTTAATTATCTTGAGCTGTACTTTTCTGCACAACAACTAAGATAGCATTAATCTGAGTGTTATGCACTCATTGGAGAACTTGGATGAGATTGGTGAGTTCGACTGGGGAGGTGCTGCCCTTTGTGCTATGTACTTAGAGCTGTGCAGTATCTCTCGCGGGACACTTAGTGGTCATGGTGGTACCTCTATTGTGCTCGAGGTGAGTCTTATATTTTTTCATCCAGTTTTTTGATCTCTATCTCGTGACTGATAAAATTTGTTTCTTACAGTACTAGGCCTATGAGCACTTTTTGCTACTAGCTCCTCCACTGAGAGAGTTTGCCGCTATTGACCTACCCTACGGACGCCTTTGCAGAGCATCCAATAGAAACTTGTTCATGGCACTGTCTTTTGAGATCTATAGAAAGACCCTTACTACCTTGACTACAGATAAGATATTCCTTCATTGATCTTAATTTTTTTTTCTTTTTACCTTCCACTGCTTATCTTGTGGTCTGATACCTTACTAGATTAGGCCTAGCATGAACTTATCCTCTTGTCGGCTCTTACTCTGTTGTGAGTATTCAAGGATGTTCTACCTAGGAGAAATGGTGAGGGCACAGATTATAGGAGAGAGAGTTTTGCCTCAGCCTCCTTTTGTAGACATGAGGTACGGTCTAGCTACCTTGGGAGAGGATTCTTGGGTTGAGGGGGTCTCTTGTCTAGATTATCTCTTGCTAGACATTGACTACGATGAGTTCTACAAGACTTCCTTGATGTGGGGCATACCTCTATTGGATGGATTATGGAGGCCACTATATCAGATATCTAGCTTGAGCACTTCCCGAGGACCCCCTTCTAGAGCTAGGAGTTTCATCTCTCCGTAAGTCGGTAGTACTGCCCCTGACGGCAGCATGGGTCCAAGGGTTGGACTTTCAAGATTTACAGCTAATCCCTCAGGTTTTGCGGCTGGTCCTTATAGGGTTGGTCCTTCCGGGGCCAGTGGCTCAACTCCAGCTCTAGCTCCAGTGGGAGGTTCGAGTGATCCAATTCCTCTGCCTGCTGGTCTTATCTATTTACTAGCTCATCTTAATTATGTTTCTTTTAATGGCTGATCACGGCATTATGATCTTCCTGATGAGTGACTAGCTTTCTTCCCACCATTCCCGAGAACATTACGGAGGTAACATTTTGCACAGCTTGTATTTTAACCTCTGTGTACTTTATAATAATTTTCATGTTTGATTTTTTTCTTTCATGTTCCTATGGAGTTTCTCTGTTATCATTATGATCTCTTGGGCTGGTATGCTTTTGCCTTGAGCTCCCTTCTGCATGATATGGATATAATGGTAGAGGATTGCGAGGAGGAGGAGCCCAAGCAAGGACGTTGTAGACCTAGGCGTGGTCATTAGTGACCTGCTATATTAGTTTTATTTCTTCTTACATGCATGTACCGAGGATGATGCACTACTTATGTAGTATTTTGGATGTATGAATGATATTTTGGATCTATTCACTCTTTATGTTTATGCAATATTATGGATGTATACATGATATTGATGACATATAGATGTTTTTGGTTGCATGATATGGATATACTACATGTAAACTTTTGACTTAATAGGACTTCCATCGTACTATTTCTTACAATTTTCTCTCATTTTACCTCTTTTCTGTCAACTCTGCACTAGTTTTAACAAGAAAGTGAATTTTTTTAAGCTTGAAATTATGGGATTTTTTTTTTTAAAAAATTGTGATAAAAATTTGTTGGAAGATAGGGTGGCAGGAACGGCATAATCGACGTGCTGTAGGTCTAGGCAGCACACTCGCTGGTGGCACGGCGACATTTGGCAACTTAGATTTTGCCTATTTAAGAGATTTTTTTTGCCTATTTAAGAGATTTTGCCTATTTAAGAGATTTTTTTTGCCTATTTAAGGAGTTTCTATCTTTTTTTTAGTCTGTAAAGTTGGTTTTTGAGCCTCCAAAAATCATTTTTTGATTGTACTTTTGCTTTTTCATCAATTTTCTGTCATATCTCATTTTTTATTATTTTTATTCTTCATGATGGAACCCTATTTTCAGCCATGCAATGTTCTTATGGTGCAAGAACCTTACAAAAGTGGAGAGAATAAATTTAGGAAAGTATAGGGTAAATGCTATGCCTACTCTGAGGGACATAAAAATTGATTGGGATTTTTTGCGCGTGTGCATATGCTTTTAGGATTCAGTTGCCCATGTCTTCAGATTTAGGGCATTTATGGAGGAGATGTGTCCTACTTTCGAGGAATTTTTGATATTTCTTAGGTCTGATCCAGAGGCTATATTGCCTACTCCTGTTGAAAAAGTTGGATATTTTAACTCTTTTAGGGGGCTTCTTGATTTGAGTGTTGAAGTTGCTAATCCCATGGTAATGGAGGATTAGGTAGATTTGACTGCTGTAATTGCAGAATTCCATGATCCTAAGGATTTTGAGAATCATGGGTAGTTTCATTTAAGGATGCAGGCTTTATCCTTCTGTCTGACTGCTAGATAATTTTTTGTGAGCCCTACTGGCTAGGGGGATGCTAGAGTTAGAAAGCTGGTTCCCCAAATGGAGGATGGGAGATCTATTGCTGCTATAGTGCTAGCTGAGACCCTTATGAGCTTAGACAGATCTTGCGCTTTTGATGGGCCCTGGTCTATCATTCTTATCATTCTTCAGGTTTAATTTTGGCTCTGAATTTCCTTTCAACTGTTTTTCATGTTTTCTTATGTTTATCTTTTTACACTTTCAGATTTGGCTAAGAGACCATCTCTTGGTAGTGGGCCCTCCCACAAAAGTGGATTACTCTGCTTCTTGGCATAGGACTCGGACCATTGTGATAAAATAGAACTCAGAGAGAAAGTGGATCAAATGGTTGTTGGAACTAGATTATGATAATCTACTATGGAGGTGCGAATGGTATAAAATCAATAGATTTATGACCACGAGTTTTGGCTACAAAATGGTCTATCTTCTAGGATTGAGGATGGTGACCTTTTACCAGGTGTGAGGCCTCGCCCGGGCACTGGTCCGATCCGCCGAGGAATTGACATGCTCTTCGGGAGAAACTTCACGATTGGAACTCACTGTGAGTTTAAAAAATTAATTTATGTAATTTGAAAATTGTGAAAGTGAGTCGCTACTTTAATTTACTTATTTTAATTGGGAAAATTAAAGAAAACCCAAAATGATTGACTCCACAAAACATTTGATTTACCCTAATGGAAAATGCCCTAATCTATGAGTGACCAAGGAGGGTTTGGGGATCAGGTTTTGGTAATGACACAATTGAGAAAATATAATTTTCTTCCGTTTGGCTAAAAATTGCAAAATAACTCTTAAAAAGGAATTTTCGTGTATGTATGAATAGGAGTAAAATGATGCATGAAACAAATATATATATATATATATATATATATATATATATATATATATATATATATATATATATATATATATATATATATATATATATATATATATATATATATATATATATATATATATATATATATATATATATATATATATATATATATGATAAGATGGAATGATAATTATAGATAAATAAGTAGAAATAAATCCTACTTAATTATTACAAAGCAAAAAAAAAATGATTAAAATAAAGAGAATCTTTCCTCTAGCCCTTATGGGTACTCAGAAAAGCACATATTTCCTGACTAAGTTAATACAGAAACAGAAAATAAAGGATTAAATAAATTAAAGTAAAAGGGAAAAAATGTTAATAACAAGATTTTGGAGTTGATACCTTTCAGAATGGCAGCCTATGTATCCTATTGAATAGGAATCAAACCCCACGCAATTCTTCCTTCTTGCGAAGGAGGGGTTTTGGAAAAGTGTTAATTTGTTTATTAATTTAATTCTGATCTTTAAATTAATAAAATTTTAGATCTTTTCTGTTTAGACCTAAAGAGAATTCTAGATATGATTAATGGAAAGAAGTTTATACCTTTGCTTTCTTTGTCCTTCGGATGAATGGAATGAGCTTAGCTCCGGATCTTAACTCCACCTTGGATTTAAAACCCTAAATTTGAACCTTAATAGCAAAAGGTTAGCAAAATAGCATAATGAATATAAATTAAAAAGAAATTGAAACAACAACTTTTATATCAAATTTCAAGTGGAACATAAGCACAACAAATGTAGCAGTATAAGAGAGTTTCTGCCTTGGAATCTGTGCCAAATGAGCTTGAAGGAGGCTCTATTTATAGAGCTGCTGAAGAGGGTGCCGGCGATGCCGGCGATACCGGTGGCGACACTAGTGACTCGCTGGACATCCGAATGGCACCGTGGGTATGCCGCCCATACTGTCGGCACGGATTTCATGCTGCACCCTTGGCGTCACATATGGCGTGCCACCTAGAGAGGTTCGACTTGTTTCCTACTTTTTTGGCCATTTCTAGCCCATTTCAATTCTGATTTAAGCCTGATTTGATCCCTGTGGATTTGCAACTAAAATACGGTCGACTGGAGGTGCAATTTTGAGGGTTCACAGTTGCCCCCCTTATCTGATTTGACTAGACAGAGGCCAAATTTGATAAGTGTGATTCGAAAGGCCTAGGACATCATTTTGCGCATCTTGAATGTCCCTTTTCACATTGGGAGTTGTATAAAAGCTCCAGGTCTAATTTCTTGCTTTTCTAACCTCGTCTGGTATGTTTTCCAATTTCTAGGTCTGGCATGTTTTCCAATTTCTAGGCTATTTTTGAATTTTTAATCTTTCTGCAATTTAAGGAGATTCTGAACTCTGATCAAGACCCCGTTTGTTTTAGGAGATGGATAAAAATTATGCGGATTCACTACTTTAGACGGAACTGGATTCTGAGTTAAAATGAGCCTGTTATGGTGAAACCACATGAACTAGACCTGCGAATCAAAAAGTTAAAAATGTGTCATTATGAAGGGGGCCCACCTCAACTCTCATATATACCTTCCTTCTTTCACATTTTTCATAAGTTTCATTTTTTCACTTTTCTCTCTCTCTAGCTCTCATTTCTTTCTCTCTAAATTTCTTTCTTTTTTTCACTTTCTCTCAACATGGAAGCTTTCAATCAGCCAGCAATTGGTGCTCAGGACCCAGAGACATTGCTGAAGGAGTCAGATTGCCATGTCAGCTACACTAGATCTCTTCAGGCATGTTTTTATTCCTGCATAGTTAGTAAAAATTCTAATAATTATTATTATTTTTTATTATCATCTTTTTTTTTTTTGTAAAAATTATAGAGGGTACAGTTGAGGCCTAGAGGAGGCCATAGTGTCATGGAGTTAGTTCACCTTTATCTAGGTAATCAGGAGGCTATCCATTTGCACCTCGAGCCATTTGGCTTACTCGGGTGGCTGGAGCTGGACATCAAGCAACCGGTCAATACCATCGTGGTCAGGGCATTGGCGGAGCATTGGTGGGATACTATAAATACATTCCACCTTTCCTGCGATGAGATGACAGTCACTCCCCTTGAGTGGAGCATGCTTACTAGTATGCATTTCAGATCTCGTACTCTCGAGTTTTATTCTTCATGGATCGAGCGCTCTTCTGTAAAGATGACTGCTCTGATTAGGGCTAACCCACCCCGTGGGAACCTTAATGTCCCATGTTCCTGGCTTCATCAGGCTTTGATGACTATGGGTCAGACTCTAGGTCAGTATGATGTTGATCAGGGTGCCAGATTATGTGCTTTGATTATCTTGAGTTGTACTTTTCTACATAACAATAAGGATAGTATAAATATGAATGTCCTATGATTGTTGGAGAACCTGGATGAGATTTGCGAGTTTGACTACGAAGGTGCTGTTGTTTGTACTATGTACCAGGAGCTATGTAGCATTTCTCGTGGGACACTTAGCGGTAATGGTGGTACCTCTATTGTGCTCGAGGTGAGTATTGTACTCTATTATCTGGTTTTCAAATCCCTGTCTGGTAACTGATAAAATTTATTTCTTGCAGTACTGGGCTTATGAGCACTTTTTGATGCTGGCTCCACCACTGAGAGAGTCTGTTGCTATTGACCCTCCCTATAGACATCTTTGGAGAATGTCCAACAAAAATTTCTTCATGGCATCGTCATTTGAGAATTGCAGAAAGATCTTTGCTACTTTGACCATAGACCAAGTATTCCTTTATTGACTTTGACTTGGATCTTACTGTTTACCTTCTGCAGCTTATATTGTGATCTGTTTGCAGGTGAGATGGATGCCATTTAATAGATTTGCAGAGTGGATTCCTTACCGGATTAGACCTAGCATGGACTTATCTTTTTGTCGACTCTTACTTCGTTGTGAGTCTTTATGAATGTTTTACTTAGGAGAGAGAGTGAGGGCATAGATTACACGAGAGAGAGTTGTGCCACAACCCCCTCTGGTAGACATGAGCTATGGCCTGGCTATCCTGGGAGAGGATACTTGGGCTAAAGGAGTCTCTTGTCTGAATTAGCTGTTGCCCGATATGGACTATGATGAGTTTTACGAGACATCCTTGATGCAAGGCTCACCTCCACTGAATGGATTATGGAGGCCAACATATTGGGGATCTAGCTCAAGGACTTCTTGAGGGCCCTCTTCTAGAGTTGGGAGTTTCATCTCTCTGCGGGCTGGTAGTACTATCCCGGTTGGTAGCATGGGTCCTAGGGTTAGACCTTCAGGTGTTATAGCTGGTCCTTTAGGTTTTGCAGCCGGTCTTTCTGGG
This sequence comes from Reutealis trisperma, assembly GCA_947687605.1. Lineage (NCBI taxonomy): Eukaryota > Viridiplantae > Streptophyta > Magnoliopsida > Malpighiales > Euphorbiaceae > Reutealis > Reutealis trisperma. Next base: position 601,925 of record CANTUT010000566.1, read on the forward strand.
ATTGGTCCTTCAGGGGCTAGTGACTTAGCTCTAGCCCCAGCTCCAGACGCTTCAGTGGGAGGTCTGACTGATCCAGTTCCCTTGCCTGCTAGTCTTATCTGTTTACCAGCTCATCTTGATTATGTTTCTTATGACAGCCGATCACGGTGTTATGATCTTCCTGAAGATTGACCGGCCTTTTTCCCCACTATTCCCGAGAACATTACAAAGGTGAAATTTTGCATAGCTGGCGTTTTAACCTTTGTCTACTTTGTAATGATTTTCACACATTTTTCTTTCTTTTTCAGGTCCCTATGGAGTTCCTCTGCTATCACTATAATCTCTTTGGCCGGTATGCATTCGCCATGAGCTCCCTTTTGCATGATATAGATATGATGGCAGAAGATCACGAGGAGGAGGGGCTTAGGCGAGGACACCGCAGACCCAGGTGTGGTCGTTAACGACCTATTTCATTAGCTTTTGCTTTTTCATGTATACATGTACTAAGGATGATGCACTCCTTATGTAGTATTTTGGATTTATGCATGATATTTCAGATATATGCACTTTTATGCTTATGCAACATCTTGGACATATGCATGATATGTATGACTTATGGATGCTTTGGATGAAATGGGTGCATGATATGGATGCAGACATTCGACTAAATAGGGGTTTTCATCGTGTTATTCCTTATGCTTTTCTCTCATTTTGTCTTTTTTTTTATCAATATTTATACCGATTTTGACATAAAAAATGAATTATTTTAGGTCTGAAATTTTGAGAAATTGTGGTAAAAAATATGCTAGAGGATAAGTGGCACAAGGAGGCAAGAGTGGCAGGGGTGGCACGACCGGCGTACTGCCAATCTGGGCGGCACGGTCTGTATGCTACTGTCCAGGGCGGCACGTTTGGAGTGTCGCTGGCTACAACGGCACGATCGGCGTGCCTCCATCCCAGGCGGCATGCTTGACATGTCGCCAGTGGTGATTCTGGCAGTCAGGTTTTCACCTATTTAAGCAGTTTTTATCCTTTTTTAGTCTGTACAGTCGGTTTCTAAGCCTCCAAAAATCATTTTTTAACCATATTTTTCCTTTCCATCAATTTTTTTTATCTTTTTTCATATTTTATTATTTTTTATTCCTTGCGGTGGAGCCCTCTTTCAACCATGCAATATTCCTATGGTGCAAGAACCTTACAAAAGTGGAGAGAATTAATCAAGGAAAGTTTGGGGTAAGTGCTATGCCCACTCTAAGGGGCATAAAAATTAACTGGGAGTTTCTTCGCACATCCATGTGCTTTGGGATTCAGCTGCCCATGTCTTCAGATTTTGGGCATCTATGAAGAAGATGTGTCCTACATTCGAGGAGTTTTCTATATTGCTCGAATCTAATCCAGAGGCTATGTTGGCTACTCTTGTTGAGAAAGTCGGATACTTTAACTCTTTCAGGGGACTTCTTGACTTGAGTACGGAAGCTGCTAGTCCCATGGTAGTAGATGATTGGGTAGATCTTACTGCTGTGATTATAGAATTTCATGATCCTAAGGACTTTGAGGATGATGAATGGTTTCATTTGAGGATGCGGGCTTTATCCTTCTGTCTGACTGCAGGATAAATTTTTGTAAGCCCTATCGGCTGAGGGGATGTTAGAGTCACTGAGTTGATTCCACAAATGGAGGATGGAAGATCTATTGCCGCTATAGTGCTAGCTGAGACCATTACGAGCTTGGACAGGTCTTGCACTTTTGATGGGCCGTGGACAATCAACCCAATCATTCTTTAAGTTGAACTCTGGCTTCTAAATTTCATTTTGACTGCTTTCCATGTTTTCTTATGCTTATCTTTTGTACCTTCTTTTTTTTTTCTTTTTTTTTTTAGATTTGGCTAAGAGACCATCTCTGAATAGTGGGACCTCCCACAAAGGTGGATTATTTTGCTTCCTGATATAGGACCCAGACCATTGTGATCAAACAAAACTCAAAGAAAGGATGGATCAGATGGCTGATGGAGCTAGATTCTGATGACCTGCTATAAAGGTGTAAATGGTACAAGATCAACAGTTTTATGACCATGAGCTTTGGCTACAAGATGGTCTATCTACTGGGGCTGAGGATGGTGACATTTTACCAGGCTACTAGGGTTATGCTCCAAATAGGACATAGTCAGGGTGTGCCCCCAGATGATGCTCTGTTTGAATATGTTCTCATTACTGAGACTGTTGCTCAAGCTGTCAGGAATGGATGGGTAAGAGGTTTTCATGCTGTTCGTCCTGCTCACCAAGGCGGTAAATCTTTACAGTATATTGATTGGTGGATAGCCAACTTATGGAAATCAGAGAAGGCTAAGAGGGTTGCTATACTTGAGGAGATAGAGCAAGAATCATGATTGTTGGTTTTTATTTAGCTTAGGACAATAATTTGATTATGTCTTTATTTTCTTTTGATGTTCCAAAAAATTAAATAAGACAAATAAGAAATCATTTTTCTTGTTATCTCTTTTGTTGCTCTAATTTTTGCCTAAGCCGCCCTTTCAAGTTTTTGACTTAGCGAGCTTACTATTTTATTTTATTATTTTTTTATGATGCAATTAAGAGCCAAATGAATGTGAAATGAATATTTTTATTGATGAATTGGACCAAACCCGCAAGGGCTGCCTACATGACTCCTTACAACGATACATGATTTTTTATTCTTTTTCCTCTTTATGAAGAATCAGGTCCACGTAGTTCTAGTTTTAAAGAAAAAATGTGAATACTGTGCATGATTTCATAAGGATTGCAAATGCTATGCATGAATTACAAGGATGCTTATGCGAAGTATCTTTTAAGTTGATCTAGATTGCATAGGTTAGCAAATTCTATGCCATCTAAGTCCATCAAGATTGCTGCCCTACCATATAAGATCTTCTTGATCATAAATGGACCACTCCAATTAGGTCTAAATTTTCCCCTTGGATCATGAACAGGCGCCCTTATTTCTTTCAAGACAAGGTGACCCTCTTGCAATCCTCTGTCCCTGACTTTCTAATCGAAGCGCCTAACTAGTTTCTGTTGATAGCCTTACATATGATATAAGGCATCCATTCTATTTTTGTCAATGGCAGGAAGTTGGTCATGGTAGCCTTTCATGCATTCCACTTCATCCAACTGACTCTCCCTGACAATGCGAGCTGATTTGACTTTTACCTCAATTGGTAGGACGACTTCCATCCCATACACCAAAGAGTAAGGTGTAGCACCGGTTGGAGTATGCATTGTTTTTCTGTATCCCTATAAGGTATATGGTAAATATAGGTGTCAATCCTTATGGTTGCCAGCCATCTTTTGCAGTATATTCTTAAGAGTCTTATTTGCAGCTTCAACTGCGCCATTTGTTTGAGGTCTGTACGGAGAAGATTTGTGGTATTGGATTTTCTCCTTCTTTAATAGCTTAGTGACCTCCTTTTAGAAGTGAGATCCATTATTAGTGATGATCTCAAAAGGAACCCCATACCTATAAAGGATGTTGGTATAGATAAACTGGGCTATTCATTTATAATCCAATATTTGGTAAGGTGCAGCTTCAACCCACTTGGAGAAATAATCAATAGCTACTAAGATGAATTCACGCTTGCCGAAAGACTTTGGGTTTATCTTGCCAATGATGTCTAGGCCCCATGTTGTAAATGGCCAAGGCGTAGTGATAGGAGATAGAGGTACGGAGGTTTCTTCTGGAGTTTGGCGTAGATTTGGCACTTATGGCACTTCTGTACATATCTTGCCCAATCTTGATTCATAGTAAGCCAAAAGTAACCTTGATTCATGATCTTGCGAGCTAAAGTAATTCCATTCATGTGTGGGCCTTCATTGCCACCATGCATCCGTTCCATGATCTGTTGGGCTTCTGTTTCAATGACACATCTCAGATGGATGTTATCCCAAATCCATTTGTAGATTACTTCTCCGTTTGAAATGAAACATTTGGACAACTGTCTTAAAGTTCTCTTTTCTACTTTGGAGGCCCCTTCAAGATAGAGTCCATTCTTGATGTAATTGAAGATATCCCAAAACCATGGTTTGCTATCAACCACTTGAATATTCAAGCAATGAGTTATGCAACCTGGCTCATGCTTAACTTCAATTGTAATAGGTCTAATTATGAAGCCATCGCTTATATCAAGCATTGAGGTGAGTGTTGCCAAGGCATCAGCAAATCTGTTCTTCATCCTTAGAAGATAATGGAAAGACAGTTCATAGAAATTGGCTGCTAGTTCATTTAAGCATTTATGGTAAGGAACCAAATGCTCTTCTTTAATCTTCCACTTCTACAAGGCTTAGGAAACTATCAGATTTGAATCCCCATAAATCTCAAGGCATTTGATTCTGAGTCTTATTGCTGCTTCAAGACCACAGATGCATGCTTCATACTCTGCTTCATTGTTCGCTATCTCGAAGTTTAGTTTGATGGTTATGGGTAGGTTTTCCCCACTAGGTGTAATGAACACAATGCCGGCACCATTCCCTTTATTGTTAGATGCCCCATCAAAGTAGAGTTTCCAAACTTTATTGTCAATCATTAAGATATCCTTATCAAGAAATTCAGGCTCGACCCATTGATCATCTACTGGAGCTGCAGCTAACTGATAAGCCATTATGCTACTTTAACTGCCTTACGTTGTATATATTTCGGATCATATGTAGCTAATACAGCCATCCATCTTGCCATCTTACTATTAAGAATCAGCTTCTCCATAAGAAATTTTAAAGGGCTCTTGTTAGCAAGAACATGAGTTGTAAAAGAGCAGAGGTAGTGCTGCAGCTTGTGGCAGATCCATACCAAAGCAAGAGATAGCTTTTCTGTAAAACTGTACTTGAGCTCATAAGACAACATCCTTTTGCTCAAGTAATAGATGGCATTTTTCTTGCTGGAATCAGGAGCATTTTGAGTGAGCATTACCCCCATTGCTTCATCAGTTACTGATAAGTAAAGTAACAAAGGCTTTCCAAGCCTTGGTGGCTATAGTACTGGTGGGTTTAGTAAGTATTGCTTGATCTGGTCAAAAGCTTTCTAGTAGTCATCATTCTAATGCTTGGAGGTCCCTTTTCTGAGTAACTTGAAGATGGGCCCATATACATAAGCCAATTGGTTGATGAATCGACTAATGTATTGTAGCCGTCCAAGGAAACCTCTAATCTTCTTTTCTGTTTTAGGAGGTGGCATTTTTAGAATTGCCTTTGATTTAGCAAGGTCCACTTCTATACCCTTCTTGCTGACCATGTGGCCTAGGAATATTCCAGATGAGGCTCTGAAGACACATTTGGCAAAATTGAGCTTGAGATTGTACTGGCGAAGTCTAAGGAAGAATCGCTTTAGTGCCTCTAAATTTTTTTCAGCAGTGATGCCTTTTATTACCATGTCATCGACATAGACTTCAATCTCTTTATGCATCATGTCATGGAAAATGGTAGTTGCCATCCTTTGGTATGTTTCCCCAATGTTTTTAAGCCTAAATGGCATAAATCGGTAACAATAGGTGCCCCATTCAGTAATAAATGTTGTCTTCTCTTTGCCAGGAGGATGAAACATTATTTGATTATACCCTGCAGCCAGGTCAGTTAAGGAAACTATTTCAGAACCTCCCATGTGGTCTGCTAAAAGATCAATATGAGGGAAGGGAAAATCATCCTTGGGATAGGCTTTATTTAGATCCCTGTAATCCACACAGATTCTGACTTTACCATCTTTCTTAGGAACTAGCACAATGTTAGCAAGCCAGGATGGATAGTTAATGGGCTCAATGAAATTATGGTCCAATAGCTTAGTAATTTCCTCCTTAATTGGTATGGACTATTCTATCTTGAGTCTTTGCAATTTCTGCTTAACGGGCTTAGCACCTAGGTAAATTGAAATTTTATGAACTGCTATGCTTGGATCCAACCTTGTCATGTCTTTTGGGTGCCATGCAAAACAATCTTGAAATTCTCTGATCATCTTCTCAATATAATCCCTATTTATGCATGCAGATGCAATGAATGTAGTTTTTGGTATATCATGAGTGCCAGCATTAATGGGCTCTTTAATTGCATCATCTTTTATTTCATTTATTTCATTTTTACTTGATGTCTCATTTAGGTTAGATTTAAAAGTTGGAACATCGAAGAAAAATGGAGACACAGGGTCGTAAGAGGAAAGGGTAGACTTTTTATTGAATTTAAATGGGAATATGTCCCAGTTTACATCAAATTGAAAAGTTAGACCCTCAAGGTTAGTTACATCATTATCAATAAAAGAAATAGAAGATACAGACTTAGATTCAAAAGATGAGTCTAGTTCTGACTGGGACCCTGATTCGGATTGGGACTCTGATATGGATTCTAGTTCAAAAGGATAAAAAGGGCTCTCCTCAAAGGACCAATTTTGCAGCTTGGTCTCAATAGGCTAGATTAAGGTGGAAGGGTTAGTTTTATCCTCCTCAATAGTGAGCATGAACACTTCATCAAAGAGACTAGCCTCTATGTTCTCTTCCCAATCTTGACTAAGCATGTAGATTGGTTCACAGTCTTCTAACTTGAGCATGATATTAGAAAAGATTTCAAACCCGGGGATCAATTTTCCAGTAATGGGGCAGACCCAAGGCTCAGGAAAGTTACAGTAAGGAATTGTGTCACCTTTTTTTACAAAATATCCATTTAGAGTTTTAAAGTAAGGGCGTATGGGCCAGTCATAAACCTCACCTCTTTTAAGGGCAGTTGTTCTATCCTTAGGCTGGTTTTCCATTTCCATAAGATCTTCATAAGTGGGTTTATACCTTAGCTCAAATGGTGGCATTGCGACTAGGTAGTCCAAAAAAGACTTCAAGCCCTGTTGGCTTCTTCCCAAACCTAAACCAGAAAATTAGTTCATTTTTTGGAGCATGTTAGCAACAACAATATTCTCATTTTTTAGAGCATGTTAGCAACAACAATATTCTCAAATGGGTTAGAATCAAATGAAACAAATTCTTTACCCTTTTTGCCCTTAATGTATTGTATGAAGGAGAAGCCAGAGAATGGTAAATGGATAGCTTAGGCTAGATCTCAAGAATGGGAACAGAACTTGGGATGTCTATTTTTTCATGCATGTCCCCTTTGACTGTCACGACCCTATTTTTGAAAGGGAATTTGACTTTTTGGTGTAAGGGGGAAGGGATAGCCTTTGCTTAATGGATCCAAGGCCTTCCAAGTAATAGGTTGAAGCATGAAGGTACATCAATCACTTGAAAAGGGATAGTGAAAGATGTCAGCCCGATAGTCACATCTATGATAGCCACACCAAGGACTTCTTTATTGGTGTTGTCATACGCCCTTACTATCTGATCTAAAGGGGTAAAATCAGTAACTTCTAGCCCTAAGCAGCTTACTACCTTCAGAGGGCATACATTCAAGGCTAAACCATTATCAATTAGAACCATTGGCACAGTCTTTCCCGAGTGACAACTGTAATGTAAAGGGCATTATTATGGCTAGAGTCTCCTTTTGGAATGTCATTCTCCCCAAAAGTGATGGATACCCCTTTAGCAGCACTGGTAATAGAAGCAACAAGGCTTTCAGGTGTGATATCAATGGGAGCTTGGCATTGATTCAACACCTTGCAAAGAGCTTGGCGGTGAAGATATGAGGACTAGATCAAACTCCAAATTGATATATTTGTTTGTGTTTTCTTGAGTTACTTGAGAATGGGATCTTCATCTCGTTTAAGAATCCCTTTCAATTTATTAGCGAGTCCAGGAATAGGTTAGATAGGTTGAGTGTTTGGATTTGGTGGGCTTAGATTTTGGATGATTCTACCACTTCTAGTGATGGCATTAATTTTCTCGACTAGGTTGGTGAGGTTCAGGACACAACAATAATTGGGATTTGACTTAATCAAAGAGACAGGGTCAACTCCCTCATGATTATTTATGGTATTGATTGTGTGGTTAGGTAAAGAGTTGGTGTTGATATCGGATTGGGATTTTGGTGGTATAAGGTCATTGGAATCAATAAGGTCTTGTATTCTGTGTCTAAGGGCCTTGCACACATCTGTTTTGTGCCCAGGTCCTTGGTGGTAGTCACACCTCTCGTTTGGGTTGTGATTTTTTGGCAGTGGATTGGGGACTGGTCTAGGTTTAGGGGTTTTACCATGTTTTTCTCAAGCAGCTTCTTAAGAATAACACTCATAGGTACACCTCTTAGATCAGAAAACTGCCTCCTTTCAATCCTGAGAGGCTTCTTGATTGTCAGAGTATTAACTTCCCCCCCTTTGTGATTCGTTGAGGAAGTCACATTACCTTGATGTGTTGGCTTTTTATATCTTGACCCTGATGCAGACTCTTCTTTAATTTGAGCACTCTGAATCAAGTCTTTAATTTTTGAAGCAGTAGCAATAAGGGCTTTGAAAGAAGGCAAGTATTGAGTATGTAGCCTTTCTTGGTAAATTGGCAGAAGATTTTTGATAATTATGTCAATTTATTCATTTTCAAGAGGCTGATTCACCATCTGAGAAGCCTTTTTCCTCCACTTCGTAAGGAATGAAGAGAAGGATTCCTTTGCATATTGTTTGGTGGTCTCGAGGTCTCTTCTTGTTACATTGACCTCGATGTTGTAGTGATACTGTTTGACAAAAATATTGCAGATATCATCCTAGGTCCAGTTATGGGAAATATCTAAATATATAAACCACTTCACAGCAGTACCGATCAGCGACTATTGAAATAATTGGGCTAGAAGTCTGTTATCCACTCCCAAAGGATGCATGGCCCCCATATATACCTTGAGATGGGTCTTGGGGTAGGTAGTTCCGTTAAACTTGTCAAACTCAAGCATCCTGAACTTGGGAGGAACTCTTGCATTAGGAAACAAGCTTAGGGACCCCGTATCAACCAGATCCTCTTTCTTTTTCATGCCCATCAACATTTTCTCCATGTGCTCCATTTTTTCCATGTAGGCTTTGTTTTCAGGATTGACTTCCTTCCCTTGGAAAGGATCTGCGGGTCAAAAAGTGAAAGTAGAGGTGAAATTTGATGGTTGTATGGTCACGGGTTGAAAAGGTGAGTTATTTCTTAGGAATTCGAGTGACGAGATGGGTAATGGTGGAATAATGTCAGTGTTTGCAGGTTTTTTGTCTCTACAGTCAACTCTAGAAGTGGATCCATAGACAGGATAAAAGGTAGGTTTCGGGTCAGCTTTGAATGGTTTTGGGTCATTTGAGTTTTATGCCAGGGAGGTTTGTTCCAATATGGTATGGAAATCTTCTATGATAGCCCTCTTTTGGGCCTTGAGCATATCTTGGTAAATGGCTTCTTGCCTCTTCATCATGGTATCTTAGTGTTTGGAGAGCTTAGCAAGAAGCTCGTTAAAGATTTCATCAGCTCTGGTGGTAGTGATTTCATCTCTAGTAACAGACATCTTATCAACCTTTAGATAGAAAGACAAATCTGGGTTAGTTTTTAGCTTAGGTATGGAATAAAGATCATGAAATACATCAGTTTTTGATTGGGACCTTAAGTTGACATGGGTTTGTGATTGGGACTAGCAGTGTTTGAGTGAGATTAAAACTATCCAAATTTGTAAGGTTAATGCATGCATGCATGTATGCATGAATAAAAAGGTTTCATGACAATGACATACCAAGTTCCAGTATTATAGTGCGTACAATTCTAAAGGAAGGTTCTATGAGTCATTACATGAGAGAGTTAAGGTGGTTTGAAGGGAACCCATCACACTAGAGATGTGATATACCTAACCACATGTGAGACAAGGAGCCTCGTGTGGGTCAAATGGTATGTGATACTCGTTACACCTCTAAAAGGATTAGAAGATATGTCATGGGCTAGATGATTTCACTATCGGCAAGCAGACCTAAGGAAAGTTGCCAACTCGATGTTACTTTCTATCCTTTGTTTTCCTAGAAACTAGGCTTTTGTGGACCAAGAGTCTAATGTAGTGATGCATGAAAAAGTTATTTTGCGTTTAAAGCTAAACTCAGTATTTTACTAAGAGCAATCCACTTTATCTTTTATTTGAAAAATATTTTAAGTCCCCAGTGGAGTTGCCAACTCTGAGGCCTCACCCGAGCACCAGTCCAATCTGTCGAGGAATCAAAATGCTCTTCGAGAGAAACTCCACGATTGGAACTGGCTGTGAGTTTAGAAAATTGATTTACGTAATTTGAAAATTGTGAAAGTGAGTCGCCACTTTAATTTACTTGCTTTAATTGGAAAAATTAAAGAAAACCCAAAATGATTGACTCCATAAAACATTTGATTTACCCTAATGGAAAATGCACTAATCCGCGAGTGACCAAAGAGAGCTCAGAGATCATGTTTTGATAATTACACAATTGAGAAAATATAATTTTCTTTAGTTTGGCTAAAAATTACAAAATAACTCTTAAAAAGGAATTTTCGTGTATGTATGAACAGAAGTAAAATGATGCATGAAATAGATGTATATATGATAAGATGGAATGACAATTATAGATAAATAAGCAGAAATAAATCCTGCTTAATTATTACAAAGCAAAAAAAATGATTAAAATAAAAAGGATCTTTCCTCTAGCCCTTATGGGTACTAGAAAAAGCACACATTCTCCAACTAAGTTAATACAGAAATAGAAAATAAAGGATTAAATAAATCAAAGTAAAAGGAAAAAAATGTTAATAAAAAGATTTTAGAGTTGATGCCTTTCAGATTGGTAGCCTGCGTATCCTATTGAATAGGAATCAAACCTTATGCAGTTCTTCCTTCTTATGAAGGAGGGGTTTTGGAAAAGTGTTAATTTGTTTATTAATTTAATTCTGATCTTTAAATTAATAAAATTTTAGATCTTTTATGTTTAGACCTAAAGAGAATTCTAGATATGATTAATAGAAAGAAGATTATACCTTTGCTTTCTTTGTCCTTTGGATAAACGGAGTGAGCTTAGCTTCAGATCTCAACTCCACCTTGGATTTGAAACCCTGAATTTGAACCTTAATAGTAAAAGGTTAGCAAAATAGCGTAATGAATGTAAATAGAAAAGAAATTGAAACAACAACTTTTGTATCAAATTTCAAGTGGAACTTAAGCACAACAAGTGTAGCAATATAAAAGAGTTTCTACCTTGGAATCTATATCAAATGAGCTTGAAGGAGGCTCTATTTATAGAGCTGCTGAAGAGGATGTCGATGGTATCGGCGGCGGCATAGGCAACATCCTGGCAGCATGGGCGGCACTGGTGACTCGCCGAACGTCCAGGCAGCATCGTGGGTGTGCTGCCCGTACCGCCGATATGGATTTTGTGCCGCACTGTCGGCGGCACGTATAGTGTGCCGCCCAGAGAGGCGGCATGCCTGGTGTGCACAGATCGGCTAGTTTGATCTATTTCCTACTTTTTTGATCGTTTCTAGTCTGTTTTAGTTTTGATTTAACCCTGGTTTGATCCTATAGATTCGCAACTAAAATACGATAGACTGGAGGTATAATTTTGAGGGTTCACAGCAGGCTACTAGAGTCATGTGTCAGATGGGCCATGGATAGGGTGTGCTGCCAGATGATGATCTGTTTGAATTTGTCTAATTATAGAGATTATTGCTCAAGCTATCAAGAATGGATGGATAAGAGGTTTTCATGCTGTTCATCCTGCTCACCAAGGCGGTAAATTTGAGAAGGCTAAAAGGTTGCTATAGTTGTGGAGATAGAGGAGGAAGAACCATGATTTGCTGGGTTTTTTATTTAGTTAAAAGATTGATTTGATTATGTCTTTATTTTCTTTTTGATGTTCCAAAAGTTAAACAAGATAAATAAGACATCATTATTTATTATTATTATTTTTGCTGCTCTAATTTTTGCCTAAGCTATCCTTTCAGGTTTTCGACTTAGTGAGCTTTTTTTATTTATTATTATTTTTTATGATGCAATTAATAGCCAAATGGATGTGAAAATGAAATTTTATCGATGATTTGGACCGAACCCACATGGGCTGCCTATGTATCTCTTTACAATAATTTATCATTTTTTATTATTTTTCCCCTTTACAGAGAATCAAGTCCACATAGTTATGTTTTGAGGAAATGTGAATGTTGTACATGATTTAAAAAGGATTACAAATGCTATGCATAAATTACAAGGATGTCTATGCAAAGTATCTCTTGAGTTGATCTAGATTCGATGAGCTAGCAAATTCTATGCCATCTAAGTCCATCAATATTGCTACTCCACCAAAAAGGATATTCTTGATCACAAATGGGCCACTCTAATTAGGTCTGAATTTTTCCCTTGGATCATGAATAGGTGCCCTTACTTCTTTCAAGACAAGGTGACCTTCTTATAGTCCTCTATCTTTGACTTTCTTATTAAAGTGTTTAGCCAGTTTTTGTTGATAACCTTGAGTATGGTATAAGGTGTCCATTCTCTTTTCATCAATGGCAAGGAGTTGGCCATGGTAGCCTTTCACCCATCACACCTCATCGAACTGACTCTGCCTTATAATGCAGGCTGATTTGACTTCTACCTCGATTGGCAGGACTGCTTCCATCCTATACACTAAAGACTAAGGTGTAGCACCAGTTGGAGTACGGACTGTTGTTCTATAACCCTATAAGGCATATGGTAAATGTAGGTGCCAATTCTTATGGTTGTTAGCCGTCTTTTGCAGTATATTCTTGAGAGTCTTATTTGCGGCTTCAACTATGCCATTTGTTTGAGGTCTGTACGGGGAAGACTTGTGGTGTTGGATCTTCTCCTTCTTTAACAGCTGAATGACCTCCTTCTAGAAGTGAGATCCATTATTAGTGATGATCTCATAAGGAACCTCATACATATAAAGGATGTTGGTACAGATGAACTGAGCCACTCATTTAGAATCCAATATTTGGTAGGGTGTGGCTTCAACCCATTTGGAAAAATAATCAATAGCTACTAAGATGAATTCATGCTTGCTGGAAGACTTCGGGCTTATCTTGCCAATGACATCCAAGCCCCATGTTGTAAATGGCCAAGGTGCAGTGATAGGGGGATAGAGGTACAAGAGGCTGTTTCTGGAGTTTGACATAAATTTGGCATTTATGGCACTTCTATACATATCTTGTGCAATCTTGATTCATAGTAAGCAAGAAATAACCCTAATTCATGATCTTGTAGGCTAGAGCGATTCCACTCATGTGTTAACCTTTATCGCCACCATGTATCCATTCCATAATCTACTGGGCTTCTGTTTCAATGACACATCTCAAATGGATGTTATCCCAAACCCGTTTATATAGTACTTCTCCGTTTGGAGTGAATCCTCTCGACAACTGTCTTAAAGTCCTCCTTTCTAATTTAGAGGCCCCTTCAAGATAGAGTCCATTCTTGATGTAATTGAGGATATCTCAAAACCATGGCTTGTCATCAACCACTTGAATATGCAAGCAATGAGTTATGTATCCTGACTCATGCTTAACTTCAATTGTAATAGTTCTGATTATGAAGCCATTGCTTAAGTCAAGCATTAAGGCAAGGGTGGCCAAAGTATCAACGAATCTGTTCTTTGTTCTTGGCAGATAGTGGAAGGATAGCTCATAGAAATTGGATGCCAATTCATCTAAACATTTATGGTAAGGCTTTTCTCTTATCTTCCACTTTCCTAAGGCTTGGGAAACTATCAGGTTCGAATCCTCATAAATCTGAAGACATTTGATTTTGAGCCTTATTGCTACTTTAAGACCGCAAATGCATGCTTCATATTCTACTTCATTATTTGTCACCTCAAAGTTCAATTTGATGGCTACAGGTAGGCTTTCCGCACTTGGTGTAATGAACACAATGCCAGCACTATACCCTTTATTGTTAAATGCTCCATCGAAGTAAAGTTTCCAAATTTCATTGCCAATCATTAGGATATCCTCATTAGGGAATTTAGGTTCAACCTATTCATCGTTTATTAGAGCTACAGCTAGCTAATCAGCCATTATGCTACCCTTGATTGCTGTCTATTGTACATATTTGAGATCATATATTGCCAACACTGCCATCCATCTTGCCATCTTACTGTCAAGAATTGGCTTCTCCATAAGGAATTTCAAAGGGCTCTTATCTGCAAGAACATGAGTTGTAAAAGAGCAAAAGTAGTGTTGTAGCTTATGGCAAACCCATACCAAAACAAGGCATAGTTTTTCTATAAAGTTGTACTTGAGCTCATAAGACAACATCCTTTTGCTCAAGTAATAGATGGCATTTTCTTTGTTGGAATCGAAAGCATTTTGAGCGAGCATTGCCCTCATTGCTTCATTAATTACTAATAGGTAAAGTAACAAAGGCTTCCCAGGCCTTGGTGGCTATAGTATTGGTGGGTTTAGCAAGTATTGCTTGATCTAGTCAAAGGCTTTCTAGCAGTCGTCATTCCAATGCTTGGAGGCCTTTTTTCTAAGTAACTTAAAGATGGGCAGATATACATCAGCTAATTGATTAATGAATCGACTAATGTATTGGAGTCATGTAAGGAAACCTCTAATCTCCTTCTCTGTTTTAGGAGGTGGCATTTTTAAAATAGCCTTTGATTTAGTAGGGTCTACTTCTATACCCTTCTTGCTGATCATGTGGCCTAGGAATACTCTAGATGAGGCTTTGAAGACACATTTGGCAGGATTGAGCTTAAGATTGTACTAGTGAAGTCTAAGGAAGAATCGCCTTAGTGCCTTTGAATGTTCTTCAGCAGTGGTGCCTTTTATTACCATGTCATCCATATAAACTTTAATCTCTTTATGTATCATGTCATGGAAAATGGTAGTAGCCATCCTTTGGTATGTTGCCCCAACATTTTTGAGCCTAAATGGCATGACCCAGTAATAGTAGGTGCCCTACTCAGCAATGAAGGTTGTCTTCTTTTTGTCAGGGGGATGAACCATTATCTGATTGTAACCTGTAGCCAGGTCGATTAAGGAAATCATTTCAAAACTACCTATGCGGTCTACCAAGATGTCAACGTGAGGTAAGGGAAAATCATCCTTAGGATAGGCTTTGTTCAAATCCCTATAGTCCACACACATTCTGACTTTGCCATCTTTCTTAGGAACTAGGACAATGTTAGCATGCCAGGATGGATAGTTGATGGGCTTAATGAAATTATGGTCTAACAGCTTGGTAATTTCCTCCTTGATTAGTATAGACCATTCTGTCTTGAGCCTTTGCAATTTTTGCTTAACGGGCTTAACACTTGGATAAATTGGAATCTAGTGAATTGCTATGCTTGGATCCAAACCTATCATGTCCTTTGGGAGCCATGCGAAATAGTCTTGAGACTCTCTGATCATCTTCTCAATATGATCCTTGTTTATGCATGCAAATGTAATGAATGTAGTTTTTGGTACATCATGAGTGCCAACATTAATGGGCTCTTTAATTGCATCATCTTTTATTTCATTTATTTCATTTTTACTTGATGTCTCATTTAATTCAGATTTAAAAGTTGGAACATTAAGAAAAATAGAGACACAGGTTTGTACGAGGAAAGGGTAAACTTTTTATTGAATTTAAATGGGGATATGTCCCAGTTTACATCAAATTGAATAGTTAGACCCTCAAGGTCAGTTAAATCATTATTAACAGAAGAAACAGACTTAGATTTGGAAGATAAGTCTAGATAGGAATCTGATTCAAACTAGGACTTTGATATGGATTCCGGTTTAGAAGAATAAAAGGGGTTCTCCTGAAAGGACCAATTTTGTAGCCTAGTCTTAGTGGGCTGGATTAAGGTGGAAGGGTCAGTTTTCTCCTCCTTAATAGTGAGCATGAACACTTCATCAAAAAGACTAGCTTCCATGTTCTCTTCCCAATCTTGACTAAGCATGTAGATTGGTTCACAGTTTTCTAACTCGAGCCTGACATCATAAAAGATTTCAAACTCGAGCATTAGTTTTCCTGTAATAGGCTAGACCCAGGGCTCAAGAAAGTTACAATAAGGAACTGTGTCACTTTCCTTCACAAAGTAGCCATTTAAAGTTTTGAAGTAAGGGCACATAGGCCAATCATAGACCTCACCTCTTTTAAAGGCAGCTATTTTGTCTTTGGCCCGGTTCTCCATTTTCAGAAGGTCTTCATCAGTGAGCTTATATCCCAGCCTAAATGATGGCATTACAACCAGGTAATCCAAAAAAGACTTCAAGCCCTGTTGGCTTCTTCCTAAACCTAAACTAGGAAAGTAGTTCATTTTTTTGAGCATATTAGAAATAGCAATATTTCCAAATGGGTCAAAATCAAATGAGACAAATTATTTACCCTCTTCGCCCTTAATGTATTGTATGAAAGAGAAGCCAGATAGTGGATAGGTAGACAGCTCAGGTTAGATCTCAAGGATGGGAACGGAGCTTGGGATGTCAGGTTTTCCATGCATATCCCCTTTGACTATTACAACCCCATTTCTGAAAAGGAATTTGACTTTCTAGTGTAGTGAAGAAGGGATAGCCTTTGCCTAGTGGATCCAGGGCCTTCCAAGTAGTAGGTTGAAGCATGAAGGTATATTAATCACTTGAAAAGGGATAGTGAAAGATGCAAGCCTGATGGTCACATCTATGATAGCCACCCCAAGAACTTCTCTCTTGGTATTGTCATACACCTTTACTATCTGATTTGAAGGGGTAAAATCAGTAACTTCTAGCCCCAAGTAGCTTGCTACCTTTAATGGGCAGACATTCAAGGCTGAACCATTATCAATTAGAACCATTGGCACATTCTTTCCTCAAGTGATAACTGTAATGTAGAGGGCATTATTGTGGTTAGAGTCCCCTCCCGAAATGTCATTCTCCCCAAAAGTGATAGATACCCCTTTAGCAGCACTGGTGATAGAGGTAATAAGGCTTTCAGGTGTGATATCAATAGGAGCTTGGCACTAATTTAACGCCTTGCAAAGAGCTTAGTAGTGAGGATAGGAAGACTGGATCAAGCTCCAAATTGATATATTTGCTTGCATTTTCTTGAGTTGCTTGAGAATGGGATCATCATCTTGTTCAAGAATCCTTTTCAATTCGTTAGCTAGTGTAGGAATGGGTTGGATGGGTTGAGTGTTTGGATTTGGTGGGCTTAGGTTTTGGATGATTCTGCCACTTCAGGTTATGGCATTAATTTCCTCAACCAGGTTGGTGAGGTCCAGAACACAGTAATAATTAGGATTTGACTCAATCAATGAGACAGGGTTAACTCCCTTATGGTCATCAATGGCATTGATTGTGTTGTTGGGTAGGGGGTTTGTGTTGATATTTGGTTGGGCTTTTGGCAGTATAAGGTCATTGGAATCAATAAGGTCCTGGATTCTATGTCTAAGAGCCTTGCACACATTTGTTTTATGCCCAGGTCCTTGGTGGTAGTCACACCTCTCGTTTGAGTTGTGATTTTTTAGTAGTGGATTAGGGACTGGTCTAGGTTCAAGGAGTTTCACCATGTTTTCCTCAAGCAGCTTCTTAAGAATAATACTCATAGGTACACCCCCCCTAGATCAGAAAATAGTCTCCTTTCAATCTTGAGAGGGTTCTTGATTGTCAGAGCATTAACTTCTCCCCCCCCCCCCCCCTTCTAATTCTTTAAGGAAGTCACATTGCCTTAGTGCGTCGGCTTTTTATACCCTAACCCTAATGTAGACTCTTCTTTAATTTGACCACTCTGAATTAAGTCTTTAATTTTTGAAGCAGTAGCAATGATGGCTTTAAAAGAAGGCAAGTATTGAGTTTGCAACCTTTCTTGGTAAATTGGCATAAGGTTCTTGACAATTATGTCATTCTATTCACTTTAGGAGGCTGATTCACCATATGAGAAGCCTTTTTTCTCCACCTCATAAGGAACGAAGAGAAGGATTCTTTTGCATACTATTTGGTAGTGTGAGGCCTCGTCCAAGCACCAGTTCGGTCTACTAGAGGGAACCGGGATGCTCATTCGGGTTTAGACTCACGATGGAACTCTCAGGTTTGAATTTGGTTGATTTTGAAAATGATTTTGGGAGTCACCACCCTAATTTATTTTTAAATGAAAAAATTAAGGAAAAACCCAATTGTGATTCCAATTCATTAATTTTCAATTAATTACCCAAGGATCAAATCATTAGTCTCGAACCAGGTTGAGTTTGGAGACAAGATTTTTTGGTTTTAAATAATTAAAATTTGGCTCTCAAGTTTCATTTGACTTTAAAAATTAATTTCATGAATGATAAATGTTATATGACAATTAATGCATGAGTATGGTATGAGTACAAAGAGCAAACAAAACATCCACAAATTAATTAAAAAGGGGAAAAGAGAATGATTAGAATTTGGATTTGAGGTTTGGATTTACATTCCAATCATACCTATGTACCCTATTGAATGAGGATCAAAACCCACGTAGTTCATTCCACATTTAAGTGGAGGGGTTTAGGAGTTGATTAGATTGATTTTGGTTTAGGTATTTTGAGAGTGAGGGAAGAAGGCTGATACGTTTGCTTTTAACAGGCGAAGGATTTTACAACACTGAAATTTCGTTTTATCAGGACCGGGTGATTGGATTGATTGAGAGATTAATTAATTAATTAAAATGATTAATTAATTAATTAATATGATGAAATAGATGGATTGATGGACTAATTAATTAAAATGATTAATTAATTAATTTGGATGAAGGGTAAATTAAGTAAAAGGATTAATTTGATTTTTGAAAAAGGAATGATTTTTGAAAAAAAAAAGAGTGATTAATTAATTAATTAAAAAGATTAATTAATTAAGGAATTGAGTGATTAATTAAAAGAGAGTTTTAGTTAATTAAAAAGATTAATTAACTTGATTAGGGTGAGGTAATTAATTAATTAAAAGATTAATTAATTAATTAGAGAGTGATTGGAGGGAGAAGAAGAAGAAAAGTTGATAAATAACCATCTATATCAACTTTGGAGGTGTGTTGGAATAAAAAATGGAGGGGGTATTTATAGGAAAAGTGAGTGAGGATAGTTTAGGAAGTGGAAAAATGAAAAGACCAAAAGGGTAGAGATAGAGAAAAGCTGAAAAATCATATTGGGGGTATTTTAGAAACTACAGGTGGGCAGTGGGGCCCGCACCATTGGAGGCCCCGGTTACGCAGCCGGCCAGTTCAGCAGTGCGCCGTCTAGAGGGGTGACAGCACCGCCAGTGCCTCGATGGGCGCGTTGGCTGGATTTTTACTTTTTCGCTTGACCAGATTTTTGAACTTTCGGATCAGTTTTTGGGAGTTATAGAGCTTAAAAAATTAAGTAGTCAGTGTCAATAGATTCGAAACTAATTTTAAAATATTTGAGCAGTTAGTTAGGGAGAAAATCCGGTTAATTTTAAAAAAATATTGTCTGATATAGAAGGTCCGGTCAAGGTAAGAAAAGCACTAGTGTTTGAAAATTAAACATCCTCGTACTAATATGACTGAATGTCCATTTTTAGCTCTGGGGACGTTGCCCCATTGATCTCTGCCCACTAACCGGCTAGTGAGACCACCATATTGGCTCTACATAGCGCACTAATCATATTAGGTGTCAAGTTGCGGCCAAATGATAAGGTATAAAATCAAGGGTTCACAGGTAGTCTTGAGGTCTCTTCTTGTTACATCAACCTCAATGTTGTAGTGATACTGTTTGACAAAAATATTGCAGATGTCATCCTAGGTCCATTTTTGGGAAATATCCAAGTCTACAAACTACTTTACAGCAGTACTAGTCAAAGATTGTTGAAATAGCTAGGCTAGGAGTTCATTGTCCACTCTTAAAGGGTGTATAGCCCCCATATAAACCTTGAGATGGGTCTTAGGGCAGGTAGTTCCATCAAACTTGTCAAAATTCAGCATCTTGAATTTGGGAGGAACTCTTGTATTAGGAAACAAGCTCAAGGATCCAGTATCAACCACATCCTCTTTCTTTTTCAAATCTTTCAACATTTTCTCCATGTGCTCCATTTTGACCATAAAGGCTTTTATTTTAGGATTGACTTTCTTCCCTTAGAAAGGATCCGCCGGTCGGGAAGTGAGAGTAGGTCTGAAATTTGGTGGTTGAATTGTCATAGGTTGAAAGGGTGAGTTATTTTTGAGGAATTCAAGTGACGGGACAGGTAATGGTGGAATAGTATCAGTATTTATAGGCTCTTTATCTCTAGAGTTAGCTTTGGAAATGGATCTATAGACAGGATAAAAAGCAGGTTTTGGGTCAGATTTGAGTAGTTTTGGGTCATTTGAGCTTTGGGCCAGGGAGGTCTATTCCATCATGGCACGGACATCTTCTATAATAGCCCTCCTTTGGGCTTTGAGCATGTCTTGGAAATGAGCCTCTTACCTCTTCATCATAGTCTCTTAGTGTTCAAAGAGCTTAGCAAGAAACTCGTCAAAGATTTCATCAACTCTGGTAGTAGTGATTTCATCTCCGGCAACAAACATCTTGTCAACCTTCAGATAGAAAGATAAAGTTAGGTCAATTTGTAGCTTAGGTATGGAATAAAGATCATGGAATCTTAATTACAATAGTTTTGATTACGATAAAAGGTACCATATGTTGACATAGGTTGGGGTAGATTAGGACTAGCAGTATTTGGGTGAGGTTTAAACTCTCCAATCCGTAAGGTTTATGCATGCATGCATGTATGCATGAAAAAAAAAGGTTTCACGATAATGACATACCAGGTTCAGTATTATGGTGCATACAATTCTAAAGGAAGATTCTATGAGTCATTACATAAGAGGGTTAGGGTGGTTTGAAAGGAACCCATCACACTAGAGATGCGATATACCTAATCACATATGAAACAAGGAGTCTCGCGTGGATCCAATGGTAAGTGCATGCTCGTTACACCTCTAAAAGGATTAAAGGATATGTCATGGGCTGGATGATTTCACTATTGACAAGCAGAGCTAAGGAAGGTTGCCCACTCGATGCTATTTTCTATCCTTTGTTTTACTACGAAGCTAAGATTTTTGGACAAAGAGTCTGTGATGCATGAAAAGGTTATTTTGCATTTAAAGCCAAACTCGGTATTTTACCAAAACAATCCACTTTATCGTTTATTTGAAAAAGATTATGTCTCTAGTGGAGTCGCCAACTGTGAGACCTCGCCCGAGCACTGGTCCGACCCGCCGAGGAATTGAAATACTCTTCGGGAGAAACTCTATGATTGGAACTCACTATAAGTTTAGAAAATTTATTTGTGCGATTTGGAATTTGTGAAAGGGAGTCGCCACTTTAATTTATTTATTTTAATTGGGAAAATTAAAGAAAACCCAAATTGATTGACTCCAAAAATGTTTTGATTTCATCCCAATGGAAAAGCACTAATCCACGGGTGACCAAAGAGGGCTTGGAGATCAGGTTTTGGTAATTATACACTTGAGAAAATATGATTTTCTTTAGTTTGGCTAAAAGTTGCAAAATAACTCTTAAAAAGGAATTTTCGTGCATGCATAAACAAGAATAAAATGATGAATGAAACAAATAAATATGACAAAATGAAATGAAATGATAATTGTAAATAAATAAGCAAAGAATAAATCCTACTTAATTATTACAAATCAAATAGATAAATAAAGATGATCTTTTCTCTAGCTCTTATGGGTACTAGGAAAAGCATACATTTCTCAACTAAGCTAATACAAAATTAGAAATAAAGCAACACAAATAAATCAAAGTAAAAGAGAAAAAATGTTATTAAAAAGATTTTGGAGTTAATGCCCTTTCAGAATGGCAGCCTATGTATCCTATTGAATATGAATCAAACCCTACGCAGTTCTTCCTTCTTGCGAAGGAGGGGTTTAGGAAAAAAGTGTTGGTTTGGTTTATTAATTTAATTCTGATCTTTAAATTAGAAAATTTTAGATCTTTTCTGTTTTAGACCTAAAGAAAATTCTATATTTGAGATGAAAGGAATTATACCTTTGCTTTTCTTGACCTTTGAATGAACGGAATGAGTTTAACTCCATATCTAAGCTCCACTTTGGATTTGGAACCTTGAAGTTGAACCTTAACAGTAAAAGGTTAGCAAAATAGTGTAATAAATGTGAATCAAAACAATTCAAAATGATAGATTTTAGTATCAAATTTCAAAGAGAATTTCAGCACAATAAGTAGAGCAATATATGAGAGTTTTTGCCTCAAAAACTATGTCAAATGAGCTTGAAGGAGGCTCTATTTATAAAGCAGTTGAAGGAGTGCCACCGAAAGCAGGCGGCCACATTGGCAGTGTGCTAGCCAATAGAGCGGCATCTGTAGCATGCTGGCTAGATGGGCAGCATGTTGGGCATGCCACCCCTACCGCCGGCACACCTGGCGTGCTGCCCAAAGCGGTGGCGCACCACCAAATCGCTAGTCTAACCTATTTTTGTATTGTTTTGGCTATTTTTAATCCAATTTGAGACCAGTTTAATTCTATGGGTTTGTAATTGAAAAAGGTCGACTGGAGGTGCGATTTTGAGGATTCACACCACCACATTATTGGTCACTGAGTTCACACGTTGACATGGTGAATGTGGGGGGTATTTGGGGTAACGAACCATCGGTTTAAGGTTTTAAGTTTTTATCTTATCGAGTTTCTCATATTATGTATGCATGGTAATGTCATGATGCATGATAAAAAGGTTTCATAGGTATATGTACAAGTGTCTCCATTATTACGATACATGGAATCTAATGCTAAGGCGACTACATGCACAAGGGTGAAGGGTGGTTTGTTTAAGGGTCCCTGTCCCACTAGAGCATCGATATAACTAACCATATGTGAGGCAAAGAGCCTCGCGTAGGTCCAACGATATTGATTGCTTGTTACACTACCAAAATGATAAGGGATTCATCATGGGGTGGAATGCTGTTGCTATCTCCCAACATACTCTAAGAGAATTGTCGAGCCAATGCTACTCACTGTCTAAAAGTTTTCCTAAAGCTAAGGTTAGACAAGGAGCCTTTATTATACAAAGTGATGCATGAAAGTCAAATTATACTTAATGAGTCAAATGGAGATTATTTTGGAAAAAAATTCCCTTAACCAAATAGTAATCCTCTTATTTTTTGAAAAAGTGGCATTCAGTCCCAGTGGAGTTGCCAGCTGTGAGGCTTCACCCGAGCACTGGCTCGATCCGCAGGAGGGAATCGGATGCTCATTCGAGTTTAGACTCACGATGGAACTCTCGAGTTTGAATTGGTTGATTTTGAAAATGATTTTAGGAGTCGCCACCTTAATTTTATTTAAGTGGGAAAACATTAAGGAAAAACCCAATTTGACTCCAATTTATTAATTTCCAATTAATTTACCCATAGATAAAACCACTGGCCTCGAACTAGGTTGAGTTCAAAGACTAGGTTTTTAATTTTAAATAATCTAAATTTAACTCTTAAGTTTAATTGGACTTTAAAAAATTAATTTCATGAATGATATTTATAAGAGAATAATAAAATGCATGAGTATGGCATAGCATGAATGCATGGTGCATGTGGATTGATAAAACAATTAAAATAAATATTCACAAATTAAGAAGAGTGTTCCCTCTAATCCTTAAAAATTTAGGGGAACCACATAATCAGTCCTCAATTTCAACTAAGATAGTTACATTGATAAAAATTGGGATGCCTTCTCTAGCCCTTATGGGATTTTAGGAAAATCACAAATTCTCTTACAAATATCATAAAAAAGATAATTAATTACATTTAAGAAAATGGAAAATAAATTTAATTCAAAAAATTGGATTTGGAGTTTGGATTTAAATTCTAAACGTGCCTACATACCTCTTTGAATGGGGATAAAAACCCACATAGTTCATTCCACAATTAAGTGGAGGGGTTTACAGATTGGTTGAAATGATTTTTTGTTTGGGGACATAATTTATGAAAATGCCTTGGATTTTGGTGGACGAGATGGAAAATGTATCTTGTCGGACCAAAATTCCGTTTTATCGGATCAGATGATTGGATTAATTAATGATTAAAAATGATTGGTGAATGAATTAATTAATTATTTAATAATTAATTAATTAATTAAAATAGTGAATGAGTAAAAAAGGATTTTTGATTTAATTTTTTTTAAAAAAGAAGGTAACTAATTAATTAAAAAGATTAATTAATTAATTAACTTGGGAGTGATTAAAAAAAGATTTTAGTTAATTAAAATGATTAATTGACTTGGTTTGGGTGAGGAAATTAATTAATTAAAATGATTAATTAATTAATTAGATAGTGAATGGAGGGAGAAAAAGAAGAAAAGTTTATAGATAACAATAAATATCAACTTCAGTGTGTTTGAAATGAGAAAATGGGAGGGCTATTTATAGGACAATAAGGTGAGGGTGATTTGAGAAGTGAAAATGTGAAAAGACGTAAAGGATAGGGCTAAAATATATTTTTAAAAAAATCAAATTAGGGGTTTTTTGGTCATTTTGACTTGGGCAAGCAGGACAAGTCTGATGTGGCTCCGCACCGACTGATGCAGCTCTACGTGGATTTGTGTTTGAGAGATGAGGCTGCACTTTGCTGGTACAGATTTGCATTGCCCCTGATGCGGAGCCACGTCAAGTCTGAAGCAGCTCGCTCTCTTTTCTAGGTATTTTTCTTGTCAATTTTTGGTTGTCACGGGTCAATTTTTGAGGCTTTTAGATCAGTTTGTGGGAGTTATAGGATTCATTAATCTTATCGATCAATCGATAGGCTCAAAATTAATTTTAGAATAGTTGGGCAGTCAGTCTGAGAGAAAAATTCGGTTAATTTTGAAAAAATACTGTCTGATATAGAAGATCTAGTCAAGGTAGGAAAGACGTTAGATTGTACCAAAAATACTTCGGTTAGTTTTGAAGAATTCAGAATTAATTTTGGAGGTGCTGAAATAAGAATTCACATCTATATATCACTGCCAACACTTTTTCTTTAAAATTTCTAACATGCATTGCATGTTAAAAGACATGTCAATTAGTGAGAATCTTGAAATGGCTTTCGTAAGCCAAAACATGAAATCTAAATATGACAAGTGTTGGAAGATCGAGAAAAGATTAACAAGCTCTCTCTCTCTGTTTTTTTTTTTTTTTTTTTTTTTTTTTTTTTTTTTGTGCTAGTGTTTTGGATTATAGGAAAAAACTTGAATACATGTAGTATTCATTTGGGCAGATATATGGTGAGGGTTTGGGTGGGAGCCTGTTTGCTAGTATCAAGCATGAACTGAACTTGATGTTTAATGATTATGTGAACTTGTATTCCTCTTAACCTCCCTCTCAATTTGATTCACAGTCACAAAGTACACAATCTATACTCCAAACCCAATTTGATTCCTCTTCTTAATCCAAGAAATCTATTTTAAAATCAAAATTCAAACAACACAAAATGGAAATGGGCAATGGTGGGAGAAAGCAAAATGAGTTAGATATTTGTTTGAGTGTGTCAACCTCAAAGGATGAGGACAAATAGATTTATTAAGATAGTAGAAGCTAAAATCAAAGAGATTTCCTATCCTCTCTAAAATTATAAGGGATGTATTGGCTGTACCTATTTCCATAGTGGCATCTAAGAGTGCTTTCAACATTGGAGTAGAGTTCTAGATTGTTTAGGAGTTTATTAACTCTAAGAATTGTGGAAGCCTTGATATGTGCACAAGATTAGATTAGGCCTTCCAATAAGCTAATTATCATTGAAGAGTCCCTTGATGAATTTGAAAACTTTGAAAAAGGTGCTTTTTACTTCATTGTTTTGTTATTTTCTATTATTTTTTCATTCTTTTTGTTGAGGTTATTAATTTCATATCCATTGTGTTTGTTCAGAATTGCCAAATGCTGGGTTGAGACATTCTGTTGCTGGATCAAATTAATTTTTTGCTAAGTGTTGCTGTTCTTTTTGTTGTATAGCAGCTGGCTTGATAGTTTTTTGTTCTTTTCTATAAAGTTTTCTGTTCATCTAACTTCTTTGATTTCTTCTTTTCTTTTTTGCTCTTTGCTGAGTTTATCATTTATCTTATTGCATGCTCTTTGACTTTGTTGTGCAGCTAACCAATTAAAATTGTTAATGATAATGGATTGATAGTTGCTCCTTCTCTTTTTGATTATGCAGCTTCTGCTAACTCCTTACTTATATGCTTCATTTGTAAAGTTCTCTATATCCTAGAATGTTTCTCTCATTTAATTTTAAATTTTTATTATGTTTATTTTGTTAGCAATCCTGCAAGTTTGCAATTTTGTGATTAATGGCCAAGTCATTGAAACTGTAATCCTTTGTTTAATTTGGAGGCTTAACCTATTGTAGCCATTAGTTTTATTTATGGCAATAACAATTCTATTTATATGGCAGTGATAGTCTTACATTTGCATTTGCAAACATAGCTAAGTACTCTTTTCTTTACTTATGTTTTTCTTGTTGGGGCAATGATGATGAGTTGATTATTATCTTTTTGTAACTTAATGACTGTGTTGAATTAAATTGTGGAGGCACTTCTATTTATTGCAACTATTTAATTTAGCCTCATTTTATCACATTAAGAAGACTAAACTCTAAGCCAACTTTTATTTTAATTGAATGTTTTGATTAGGCAATGATGATGCTTCCAACTGTGAACCTTTAATTTTATACTTTCATCATTTGGCCACAGCTTGACACTTACTAAGATTAGTGCACTGTGCAGAGCTAGTATGGCAATCCTGCTCCTACTAGTTGGTTAGTGGGCAAGGGTCAAGGGGATAGTGCCCCTTGCGGGGGAAAATAGATTTTCAATTATGTTAGTATCAGGATACTTAATTTTTGAACACTGACACTCTTTCTACCCTGACCAAACCTTTTGTACCGGACAATATTTTTCTAAAATTGATTGGATCTTTTCTCATACTAACTATTTAATTGTTTAAAATTAATTTCAAGTCTATCGAAACTGATTGATTAATTTTTTGAACTCTGAAACTTCTAAAAACTGAGTGGAAGTCTCAAAATCTAACCGAGTGCAGCAAAAATCTAGATGGCATGCCCACCAAGGCCTAGGGTGGTGTTGGCCCCTCTTTGGACAGCGCTGGTGCCCCACTGGGTGGCATGCGACCCAGCTTGCATATGGCGCCACCAGTGCCTCCAGTGGCACAGGCCTCACTCTTCTACTTGCATTCTCTAAAATGCCCCCAATATGATTTTTCAGTATTTTTTTAGCCATACCCTTTTGATCTTTTCACATTTTCACTTTTCAAATCACTCTCACCTCATTTTCCTATAAATAGCCCTTCCATTTCTTCATTTCAAGACACCCTTTGAGTTAGAGTAAATTGCTATCCTCTAATTTCTCTCTTCTTCTTCCTCCAACCACTCTCTAATTAATTAATTAATCTTTTTAATTAATTAATTATCTCACCCTAACCAAGTTAATTAATCTTTTCAATTAACTAAATTCTCTTTTTTTAAATTAAAATTAATCACTCAACTAATTAATTAATCTTTTTAATTAGTTAATTAATATTTTTAATTAATTAATTCATCCATCAATTTCATCACATTAATTAATTAATTAATCATTTTAATTAATTAATTAATCTCTCAATCAATCCAATTACCTGGTCCTGATAAAATAGAATTTCAGTCCGGTAAAATTCTTCGTTCTCTAAAAGTAAAGGTATCAATCTTTTTCTCTCAAACCCAAATCAAATCAATCATTCCAATCAACTCCTAAACCCCTCCACTTAATGGTGGAATGAACTATGTGGATTTTGATTCCTATTCAATAGGGATACATAGGCACATTTGGAATCTAAATCCAAATCTCAAATTCAAATCCCAATCAATCTCCTTTTTTTTTTTTTTTTTTTTTTTTTTTTATGTAATTAGTTTAATTTGTGGATATTTTACTTTTCTCTATGCTTATGCATTAATCATGATATTATAATTATCGTATAATATTTGTCATCTATGAAATTAACTTTTAAGTTAAATTAAATTTAAGAGCTAAATTTTGATTATTTAACAAAAAATATAATCTTTGAACTCAATCTAGTTCAAAAACTAGTGATTTTATCCATGAGTAAATTAATAAATTGGAGTCAAATTGGGTTTTTTTCCTTAATATTTTTCCAACTAAATAAAGTTAAGGTAGTGACTCTCAAAATCATTTTCAAAATCAATCAATTCAAATTTGAGAGTTTCATCATGAGTCTAAACCCGAATGAGCATCCTGATTCTTTATAGCAGATAGGCCAGTGCTCGAGCGAGGTCTCATGCCAACTTTGCTTAATTTTTGAGTACTTGTTATTCAAATCTAATTATTGGCGAGACCATGTTTTATGGGTTTATTTTAAAAATGTAGCCTAGTTAATTTGAATACTAATATTCTTATATGAAAAAATAAATAAATAAATAAATCTAAGCCCAAATGCCATTCTCAATCAATTGTTTATCTTAACTTCTTGGTTTGACTTAATTCCTTTCATTTATTTTTGTTTTCTGTAGATTTTAATTCTTATAGCTATGGAGGTTTTATTTTTTATTGCTGCTTGATTTTTTGTTGCTTCTGGAGTTTGTTTGCACTGGACTCCTTTGCATTGCTTCTTCTCTTATATTTTCTTGTTTTCATTCTTTTTTATTGCTATTTATAATTGTAATTAAGGACCTGCAAATTTGTATATACAAATCTATATTTGTTAAACATAAACATAATTCTTAACATTTTTCAGTGCAAAATATAAATAAATAAATGGATTACATAAATTGAAAGTAAATAAATGGATTACAAAATAAAAATAAATAAATGGATTACAAAAATTTAGTTTTTGCGACTTGGGCTCAAAAAAGCCAGAGGCCCATTAAAAAATCCCAAACTGATTTACCAAAGTGAACTTGAATTGAACAAATTTACAAATACGGTAATATAAAATTTCAGAATATAGCTTGATTTGATTTAATTCGATCCCAAATTTATAATTATTTCAGTTGATCGATTTCAACCAAGGCTAAATCAAATTGAACCAACTGAAGCCCATCCCCAACCTCCATGCCAGATTTAATTTTTAGTAAAAAAAAAAAAGTATAATAATTTATTATATTTTAGTTTAAAATTTTTTTCACTTTTTTTTAGTTGTGCGCGTAAACCATGCACTATAATAAAGTCGAAATTGGGGCAAATTGCCTGTAAAATGAAATCTTTGTCCTAAATTGATCTAAAAAGTAATTTTAGGCCTGATGGGATTTCGTGGCAAAGTCTGAGGGCTAAATTGGTCGTTTCTCTAAGCTTTAGAAGGCAAAAAGTATTGTGATTCCTAATCATGATGTCCAAATCCAGGACTGCGCAGAACTTAGTTTGTTCTTTGATTTTCATTTCCTTTCATTAAAAATAATTTTTTCTCAAATCAACATAAGAGTTTCTGACAACATCATACATAATATATATTTTTTGATTAAAATTTAAAATTATATGACTTTAGCAGAACTAAACACAAGCATCGAAGCAATTAAAAATGCAACAAGCTCTTTATAGAATTAAGCCTCACAGTAAAAAGATTAAATTGTTAACTACAAATTCTAACGGTTTCACTGATCAAATCTTATTAATAAATCAATAATCAAACAATTCAGTTTATCACGCAATCAACTTTAACAGCAAAAATAAGAAATTCACTCATGCACATATTTAACGTACTATTCTTTAATAATAGGAAAAGACTTCAAAAAAACTCATCAAATAATTTTACATTCTGTACAACTCTTAAAATGATGGGCATAAATCGAAACCTATAGCTTTGTACAAATATAATTTCTACCACAATTTCAAGACAATAAAATACAAGCTAATTAGAAATAAACTTAAAGTTCACCATGCATTCGATCGACCATGAAGGAAAGAGAAGAAATTAAGGTCAATTATATAATTATAGATAAAAAGCATTAAACAAATAAAATCAAACTTTAAAAATCTTCTGTACTTGACTCTACCATGCAACCATGAAACGTTCCGGCCATTATGAAAACATTCATGCCATTAATAGAATTTCAGCAGTAAACCTTGACCAGCATAGCGAATCTTTAGATTTTGTTCTGATTGTTCGAATAAGGTTGGAATTTGAAGTAAACTTAGCCACAGGGTTATGATTTAAACATGTTAGTTGGATATTTATATTAGTAGGAAATAACTTAGTTTTTCTCTTATCACTTATGGAAAACTATGTTAATTTTTTAATTTTCAATAATTAAACTTAATACACACACACACACACACACACACACACACATATATATATATAAGAGAGAGAGAGAAATTGTACTAGAATTCAAAACTTTCCGGAAAATATTAAAAAGGAAAAATTAATCTCCTTTTTTTTTTGTCTTTTTGTAGGTTGGCAAAGAAGAAATTAGGCATTAACCAATATACCCCTCAACTTGGCTGTACTCAACTTGGTTGTACTCAAAGATTAAACATCCATGACAGAGGGTGAAACTGCCTCTTCAGAATTGCCTGTGCTTAAGGCCTTGGCGAAGCTCTGCTCTAGATTTTGCGACTTCCACGAATATTACCCTGCCATCCAAAAACTGAAAGGAAATAGTTCATGTTTGTTCAGAATTCTAGGTGTTTCAAGCATATTGATTTCAGAGTTTACAGTAAAATCAATATTCTGATTAGGAACTACTTCTCAGGAAATCTTAACCAATACCATGACACAGAGGAAATATAAGGCATCCACTACTAGTCCCAGAAAAACATATGCCTCTGACAACTTAGCAATCTGCTAATATATATTTTAGGTTGAAAGGCTTAAGGACGACTGAAATCATTCGGAACCATCCACTGCCACAGGTTCCGGAAACTATTAGATTTTCAAATAAAATTGCATAACATTATCGCCCAAATTTTCCATCAAAGACATTAGCCCTATCAAGATGAGAGGAATAAGAGCTGACAAGATAAAGAAATGGCAGAAGGATATTATATATATCGAAGGAGACCATGATTAAAGAATTGTAGTTCCAGCCAATAGGAGACTTGGAGACCTGCAAGTAAGAATTTGGGTACCAGAGCAGAGAGTGCAATGCAAGCGTCCTATTGTCAGTAGTTCCAAAGTTCCAAACCGATCTAATGTTTTCCATAAGCTATAATCTACAATAAAGAGATGCAATGAATTACTGTCGTCACTAATTCATGTTGCACAGGGACACCTCAGTGTTAGAAGTTGTGATGGGATGGTTCATGTAATTAAGGAGAATTACATCCCTTTGTGCATTGCAGGCCTAATTATCCTCTTATGCTATCTCAGAGAAAGAAGACTCACAAATTGAACCATATCGTCTTTCAATCGAACTTTCACACTCTTCTCTACTTTGTAAATTCTTTCTCTGCCTCATTCTTGTTATTGTCACTACACCAGATCATGACACATTCTTTATACAAATATAACTATAAGCTTTTGAATTATTATAGCATGGTATTGCTACAAAATCATCATCGACCATGCAAATCCAAGAATAAAAAATTAGAAACAAGTTCAAGTTGCCAAATGTCATTTCCTACTAATGAGGACATACCTTGCCATGCATTCCCTCTATAGCTTTTTGAGATTCCTCCTCGGTTGCATAACGGAGGAAAGCAAACCCTCTAGGTCTGTTTGCTACTTTGTCCATCACCAGATTCACTGTTAGGTGAGAAGTAATAATTACAAACCCCAAAATTGTTTAATATGAATAATTGAACTCAATGAACTAAAGGCTGTAAAATAAATTGATCTCACCCTCGACAAGTTGGCCAAAACTTTGGAAAGCATTTCGCAGACTCTCTTCAGTGGTACGAAAAGATAGTCCTGCATTAAATGCACAAAAATGATAACATCATTTTAGATGCTGGGCAGTGAAATATGTAACAAATCCTAGGTAAGCTGCATTTTAATTCATTTTACTACTGAACCGAATAAATGATAGACGTTGCTGGTAGCTCAATTGCACAATCAGGTTCTCTATCCCCGACAAAAACCCACTGAGTCAGACTCCAAACGCATATTACAATGAGAATTGAAACTAGTTTTATTTATAGAGAATTGAAAATGTAATTACTAGCAGAAAATCAGAAATCCTAATAAAACAACAAAAATTACGCAAACGAAACTAACCGCTTACGAAGAGCCTTGTTTTGGGGGTTTGAGTGGTGGGAGAGGAAGATGACGCCGATACACGGTGGTGCCCGCCGCCTTCTCGAGGTGGTCTTCCAACACGAAAGCAAGGCAAAGGCAATGACAATTGTCTACTAGTAGATAATGAAATTGAAGAAGACAATAGAGGAATGGTTTTAACCTCAAAGGATAGAGTTGAATTTGGAGGAGTTATCTTCAATACTGTGCTCGCTGCCATTCGTTTTGTTTGCAACTCAGCTATACATTCATCTGCCGCAATTCCATGGATAAAATTGTTTTGATTCCAACCAAAGAAAAGCTGTCGTTTGGATACTCGGGTTGGATTTGTTAAGGCAAAATGCATCTTGCAACCCTAAACCTTTTTTTATTTGTCTGCTGAACCCCTATATATTTATTTATCTACATTAGCCAATCTAACTATTATTTTCCATAAAATAACAGTTCGACGGTTCAATATAACAAATAAAGCTTTAAAAATTAGGGTTTTCTATACAAATACCAAAAAAATAAAAATATTCTCGCAACCGTTTTCGTAAATGCATTTTTTTAAAATTTTATTTTAAAAAATGTCACACTTTTCATTAACAGAAGAAAGAAAAGAAAAAGAAAAGAAAAAGAGACGGAGAGGAATTCCAACAATCCTCCGACGATCTATTTTGATGATCTTTGAATGAAATAAATATTTTTTCCTAAGATTTTTAGACTTTAAAAATCTGTTGATAAGGTCAGTTTTGACATTTGGTGGCTATAGATTGGCATTTGGAGGAGGAAAAGTTTTTGCCAAACTTCTCTTCTTTTTTTTGGGCCAAATCTGACGACCGTTGGAAGTAACGTCAGTTGTAATCAATTCCTTGAAGCTCAAGCTTTATTTTAAAAACAAGAACGCCTAGTTTCATTACTGATAGAAGGAGAATAGAGCTCGTCAGAAAATCAGTTTAGAAATATTTCCAGCATCGATCGAGCCAAATCATATGGAATTAGAGCACATGGAAGACATTTTTGAATTCCTGGAAGTGAGGGTATCCTTTGGTATGAAAACTCGACCCATTCGACCACCGTTCATGTGGGTTAATGACTGTCAATGACGACAGTAAAAAATTATCTAGAAAGTTAGTATATCAAAAGTATATCAGAAGTATATAAAAGACATTATATATTTTTTATAGAAAAAAAGAACATTAGATGTTAGTATATCAAAGGTATATGATAAGTATACGAAAGACATCATATATTTTTTATAGAAAAAAAGAACATCATATATTTTAGTATATTAAAGATATATCATAAATATATTATAAGTATATTTAAAAAAAAAAGGAGGGGGCTTTTTTGAAAACCTAAAAAAAGGGAGGTATTTTCATATAGCATTAAAAATAAAAGGGTATTTTAGAAAAGGTTAAAAAAGTGATATTTAGTTTAATTTTCTCTAAAAATTATTAACATCGGTCCAAAAGTGATAGTTGGGCCCAATTTCTTATGAGACTTGAATTTGGAGTAACCTATGTAAATAAATCCAGATTTATAGTGATGGGCTCGGATGAATATAGTGAGTCCAATTCTCTTATAAACAGCCAGAATATAGAATTTTTTTTACTTTTTTTATTGTAATTACAATCATACCTATGTAAATACTTTATAAATAACTTTGTAAAATAATTATTTATTTTTGACTCACATCAATAAAGATCATTTTGCTCTATACTTGTATGATCACCCTTATTTGAATTGGCGGTTCCTTAAAATATAAATATTCTCCCCAAGATTAATGGTTCGGCCTACATATCCATTTTTTATTAATGGTTCTTACAGCATATATATCAATTCCCTGAGCCAAAGTTGATGGTGCCGGCCACTATATACCGAAAAACCCAAGTTATTTGAACATATCCCTAGTTGACAATGTTGCCTATGAACTAGTAAGTTAGCTTACTTTAATTGAGTAATCCTAAGATCTAGTACTGACAAAACTAAAATAAAGGACTCTTAATTAAAACAATCTAAAGTTTTAATCCTAATTAACTCACCTATGATTAATTTAGGATTAAAATCTTTTTCGCACGTCCAGTAGAACCATTTTTAAAATCAAGAAGATTCTAATATTGGAAATAACACTGATTATCATATTGGTAAGGCAATAAACAAATATGGTGATATTGATAGCCAAATATCAGCTACTAGGACTCAGAACCGACCTTTATTAGCCTTACAGTTAAAAAGAACATAAATGGAGGGCCATTGAACATTGGGATCCTACTGAAGCAAGGAGTTTTATATGGACAATCCTAAAAAAGTTAGGAATATCCTATTCCCTAAAGATGCTGAAACTCAGAACTCCTAAACCAATAATCCCAAATCTGACCTAAAAATGATTCTACTGAGGCCATTTACTTTGAGGCTCAGCCGATCAAATATCAACTACTAAAACTCAAAACTAACCTTTATTGGCCTTACAGTTAAAAAATAACATAAAATAGAGGGCCATTGGATATTGGGATCCTACTAAAACAAAGAGCTTTACATGGACAATCCTAAAAAAGTTGGGGATATCTTATTACTTAAAGATGTTGAAACTCAGAACTCCTAAATGAATAATCCTGATTCCAATTGGGAAATGATTCTATTGAGGTCATCTACTCTAAGGCTCAGCTGATCAAAAGCAATTATTTATGGTGTTAAGGAAAAAAATGACCTTTATATAGAGATGGTCAAGTAAATTACTGTCATGATGAGGCCCATGGTGGATGAAAATTGAACTATACAATGATTAATTGACTGATCCTTTTATTAATTCACAATGGCCTTCATCCATTTCACTAAGCTTATAGAAGGAAGAAACGATGATATAGCTAGGAGAAGGAATTTTTCCAATTAGTTTAGAATAAATATTCCAAATAATCAAAGGGACAAACTAAGGTACAGTTAAGAAAACTATTGAGCTAAGCTGACAGAGATGAAGTTGAAGGATAGATACGAAGTATTGCTTGCCAACCAAATGATCCAATCAAGGTACGAATCTTATAATAATTATTACCAAAGTGATGATAGGTATGATAATAGGAGGGATTACAATGATGATAGAGATAACTAAAAAAGAGATCAAGATGATTATAGAAACCTTTAACCCATAGACAATGATCTTATACAAGCTTTAAAGAGGATGGGGGTAGATTTCAGAGATATTGCTTGACTAGTATATAGGAAACTATACCCTAATTGGATTGATTAAGTATATCTATTTCCTAAAGGTTATAAAATCCTTAAGTTTATCATATTTTCTAGGGAGGATAACTCAAACACCTTGAGCACATTTCCAGATTCACTATATAGTGTCGGGAAGCTTTAATCGAAAACTTTTTTCAGCTGCAGTTGTTTGGTAATTCTCTAACAAGATTGACCTTTACCTGGTACATAAACCACAAGCCAAATTCTATCATTACTTAAGCTAAAACTCATACTGAGTTCTACTAAACTTTGCCTACAACTACTTTGGCTGACATGGCAATAGCTACTTAGATGCTAGAAGAGTTGGGTGAGAAATTTGAGGCTTGATTTAGAAAATTTAAGGCTTATTACATTTGCAACATCTTAAAAGCCAAGTTAGTTAACCTTATATTTTGTGGCATGAATATCACTATCAGAGAACACTTTGAAGGGCCATAAATTTAGAGATTTCTATGACCTTCTTGATTGAGTTAGTGGGTATAAGAGGTTGCTTAAAGAGAAAGATTAGAAGAAAGACTTCATCCAAAGGTACTTATTACCAAGACCCTTAGAGATTATAACAGTTGAACAAGATGAGGTAATAAATTCTAATAACGGGGTATGTTTGGCTGAACTCAAATAAGGTGCTCCTTATGAGTGTTCGACATTCAGCAAAACCCTTAACATTCAAGAAGAAGGCAGTAGCACTAAATCCAAACAAAATATCAAAAGAGTACTTGATACGAATCCCAAACGACCTGCTTTGAGATCCAACACCTTTACGTTGAAAATGATTACTTGGAAAGTCAAATCAAGTTTTTAATAAGGAAAAAACCTTAGCCCAATTGTGAACTTGTGTTAAAGAACCTTGGTATATTATGAACTAATAAAGTAATTAACTTTGGAAGCTTAGATTTTGATTATAAGGAAGAACCAAAATTAAGAAGTAAATGCACAAGACAATGCTAAAATAATTTTGAATATTGATGACTTGTCTTTATTGATGAAATAGCTAAGCATTTATAGTGACTTAGCTGGGTTACAAATCCTAAAATCTACTTGTTAAACAAGAAAATCAGTTTTCCTAAACAAACAAAATTTCCTACATAATTAACTAAAGAATTTTAGTTTGGGCTGGAATTTAACAAACTAAAAGCCTAAAAAAAACTAATTGACATAATTAAATGATACTACATTAATTGAATTAAATTTGACTAAAAATTAAAATAAAAAAATTTAGATTGCCCTATATTGGTGTTGCATGGTTGTGCAACTCAGCCTTGCTTTTGCCCAATTTGAATCTTATCTTGAAATTTCCTTGAATATAATGTTTTCTAAAAAATACTCATAATATAAATATTCTTGATAATTTTGTAGAAAGCCTTGTGTATTCTTATAATTCTCTTGAATGAACCATTATTTAGATATAGTAGCTTGCTTACATCCATATTATGTAATCTTGATGACTAATGTAGCGTTGTAATGCTTTCTTGAAGTCCTTCACATACATGAATTTGTGATCTTTTTACAAGCTCCTTTGTTGGCTAATTAGGATCACATCAGTACTCCTTTAACTTGAACAAAGCCGATGAGATATTTGATTATTTACTTAAGGATAATCAAATTACTCTATTGGCTAGGAGTATCATTCCTCTAGTTCAAGAGTGGGCTCAATAGGATTATTGCAGGTGGCATAATTCTTTCAGGCATCACACTAACAACTATATAGTCTTCAAGAATGTTATTCAAAAGGCTATTCAAGAAGAAAGGTTGC
This sequence comes from Reutealis trisperma, assembly GCA_947687605.1. Classification (NCBI taxonomy): domain Eukaryota; kingdom Viridiplantae; phylum Streptophyta; class Magnoliopsida; order Malpighiales; family Euphorbiaceae; genus Reutealis; species Reutealis trisperma. The sequence continues at coordinate 638,897 of CANTUT010000566.1, forward strand.
CATTCTTGAGTTAAGGAAAAGCAAGCTTATATTCTCGAGTACAGGAAAAGCACCACTGGTGGAAACTTATATTCTCCAGTAAAGGAAAAGCACCATGGTGGAAACTAACTCATTCCCTAATGCCTTAGTCAATATAACTGAGCTCAATATTATTGGCATCAAAACACTTGGGGCAGGTGACTTGCAGTTGAATCCAATTATCGGCCTAAGGAAAAAGCAAACTTACAAACAAAAGCAAAAGGGAAGAGACTAATAGAGCAGCTTAAACCATAAAAACGTCAGCCAGATGAAAGCTAGAAAGCCAAAGGTTGTTAGCATGAGATTCATAAGATCAACACCATTTTGGTTTGCCCTTATTGTAAATATGAGTTTCAGGTGGTGCCAAAGTGCAAGGAACTAGAGAAAGATAAGGACCTTTCTATCGAGACTCAAACTCTAGGTACTAGACCAATTGTAATAACCCACATCTACCTTAGGAGTTTTAGTGATAAATTATTTGAATTTAGGGTTATTGTGACAAATTGTATGACTATGCAAAAATTTATGTGTGATGTGATTTATGGGTTTAAGGCATGTTAAATTAATTTTAATATGTCTAATATGAATTATTATTATGAAATAAATGATTTAGATAAAATGAATTAGCATAAATAATTTATTTTTCGTAAAATAAATTTTCATGTAAAAAGGCGATTTTTAAGCATAAAATAATTTTATGAGTATTTTTAAAATATTTTTAAATAAATGTTTTGGGAAAATTTTAATGAAAATAATAAGAAAAATATTTTATTTTTAATTATCTATAATCAGCCCAAAATTAATTAAAAACCCTAGATACCCAAAAGCCCACTGCATATTCTATCATATTTCTACTAAAGAGATATCCATATTATGATCCAAATCTAACTAAGTCTTGAAAAATAAAAAAGAAATGAAATCTAGCCCCATCAGGCCTAATCAGATCTAAAAAATCTTGTTTTTTTGAACATGAAGAGATAAAGAAGCCATTGCAATTGCCGAAAATACTAAGCCCACTAAAGGCACAAAAATGGAGGGTAAACTTGAAAATTGCACCCCAAACCCTAATATATAAGGTAAAATAATGCCAGCCCTTCATTCCAGCAGCTACCATTATATTATTTCATGATTTTGGTAGAAAAATTCTCTCAAAAATAATCTCTCTACCGAAATTCACAAAATATTTTCAAACTTTGCGATTTCGTGATTGTTTTGTAAGTTTTTCCTTTCTTTTCAATTTGCTATTTGATTTTTATGAACTAATTTTGGAAAAATTATTTTGAACTAAATATTTATTGATTTTTACTGATGAAATTTGGGCTAGGTGATTTTTTGAGAGAAAAATCAAATTTTCTATCGAAAGCACCAACCTCTCTACGCAATTTCTTTAAAGGTGAATCCTGTAACTCAAAATTGAAATTTTTATGCATAGACCATATCAAGGGGGCCGATTCCTGCATGAATGATTTCTAAACTAATTTTTGATGTATTTTGATGAAAAATATTGGATTAAACTATATTTTTGCATATTTTTGTAATGACCGAAAAATTTCAAAAAACAAGGAAATTCAAGGTTTTCGCTCTAGAACTTGAAAGTTAGAAAATTCTTTGGCTTCATAACTCTATGGCTTCTGAATTGTGATGTTTAATATTCTAAACTAATATTTTTTTTGTTTGAATAAAAAATAATGATTTAAATAATGTGTTTGCATATCACTGTAATGAACAGAAAGTGCGAAAACTCATGATTTTCACCCTAAGCCTTAAACTTTAGAATTTTCATGCATAATTATTATCTATGGCAGTAGAATCATACATGTGAATGTTCTAAACTGATATTTGCTATGATTGAATGAAAAATAATGGTTAAAATCACCTATTTACATATTACTATAATGACCGAAAAATACCAAAAACAAGAAAACTCATGGTTTTGTATCCTAAAACCTAAAATTGGAATTTTCATGTACATGTCACACATATGGCTGCTGATTCATGTAAATTAATGTTCTAAAATGATTTTGGTTGTGTTTACATAAAAAATCTTAGTTCAAACCATGTTTTTACATATTACTGTAATAGTCAGAAAATGCGAAAAGTAAGAAAAATTCAGTTTTCTTTTTGATGATGCATTCGGCCTACTATAGGAATTTTATTCCAATATCTATAATTTTTATGCAATGTATTTTGATGATTATTGACATGTATGTATGTATAATATATGATAAAATTGCATGTTAGTTGAAAGAATGACCCTAGACAAGCTTGGAGGCACTCTGGTATACTTAACGTATCTTAATCTTATATTGTGATTAGAATGTGAATGTGATTAGGAAATATGGAACTAGATGTTATGATGACTTGATAATGAATAAATGGTCTTGAGTTGACAAGATGATTGATTGAATGAATGGATCATAAGAGTTAAGCATGACACTTAAAAGGTTAATTGTTATGTTGACATGTATGGAAGTGTTAAGTATACTAAGTTGATTGTTAAAGTAAATTGATATTAAGATAATGATATTGTGTTGACCTTAGAAAGGTATTGGCATGAGTTATGATGTGTTTTCATTTAGGCCTATAAAGGCTAAGTGTACGAGACTTATAAGTCAAAATATTATATACAAGTGATGAGTGCACTTATATGTGCAACTCTAAGTGCATGTGAATGTTATATGTGCATGGGGTAGTTATGAGATAGGATAGCATCATGATTAAATAAATACTAAGTATTGTATTAAATATCATGATAGAGTTTGAGGAGCTTTAGAGTTTCAAAAGAGCTATGTGAAATAGGAGCGAAGGAACCACAAGGTGAGTAAACACTGTATTCATGCCACTAGTGTGAGTAAATATTGTATTCATTCTACAAGTGTGAGTAACATTATGATATGTTACAAATATGTGATATCTTGTTATGTGAGCCTTTGTGATCCTTGAAACCCAAGTTCTTTCTATCTTAAAATTTGATTAAGTGATTTCTTTGTAAAGCTTGGGTTGCCAAAGGACAATTGGTCCAAAAAACCACTTTTGTATATTCAATGAGAATTTCTTGTGATTATTACCCTAACTTATATTCTTTTTGGAACTACACTATTCTTGTATCTTTTGTTCAATAAGTTAAACTGATATTGCCATTGTGAAATATGTGATTGTTGCCTTAAATGTTATTGACATATGTGATTACCATTAGCTCTAGCTATGGTACCATTAACCCTTTATGCAGAATCCTTATGCTAATGCGGGTAATCATCAGAACCTGTGCACATGGTCTTAACTCGATGGATAGGGGTTGTGTATCCATCTCAGCTAGAAGGGGCGGTTCTAGCCATGGAGGCTGATCAGTTTCACAACTTTATAAGTATTGTGTTGGGAGTTGGAATTTGGCATGAGGCCACATTTCCCTCGAATAAATGAGCTATATTGTTTACTCATTAAGATCATCTATCTCATCCCGTTTTCTTATGTGGTTCTAGGTGAGCAATATGAGAAGGCAAGGTGATGGCTCAAGCATTTACTTCGCTTGGGGATTCCTTGTCAAAGTATTTAATAATACTATGTTATGAAGATATATTCATAGATGCTCCGGGAGTTTATTTTGGGATATTAATTATTGATGATTTGTCTTAAAACTTTAAATGTTACTTTTCTCATGAGATGTTTCCTAAGTGTTTTACTAAACTATTCTTCTACATATTGAGATTCTTATATTATTGAATACTTAAGTTAATGCATTGGGTTTGGTACGATCCTAGGCATGAAATGTATATGTATAAGTGGGTTTTATGGGTATGGGTGACCTTATGTCTCCCCATGTTCTAGGACCGTCATATCTTTAAAGTTGGGATGTGACACCAATGCAAAAGAGGAAATGAAGACATGTGTTGACTCAAAGACTGAGGTAACCTTTAGATCAGTCCAGATATGATGAAAGGTGCCAGGTAAGACCACATCCCAAACTATAAACTATTAAAGGTAAAGGGTTGTCAAGCAAAAAACTAGATGGGCGAAGTAAAAAGGATCATAAGGACCAAATTCAGCTTTAGATAAGGGAGCATGATACTTTCAAAACAAAACCTCAACATATTGAGAAGTGGGAAACATATACACCCCATAAAAAAGTGTCTTTGATTAGCTTAGCCCAAAGTAATTCAATAGGCCAACCATTATAAAGACTCAGAAAATGAGGTTACAAAGAAGGAAAAACAGATGGTTAAAATAGCCAAGATAGGAGGAAGAAGTGCAAGCTTGAGACAAGCAAATGGATGTTGAGGTGAAGGTTTAATTCTCAGAGGATGAAGCTAAAAAAGTCACATTTCTAGTTAAATCTATCAGTTTGTTGACAAACCAAAACCCTACCAAATAGAGGAATTAGGCCTGAACAATAATAAGAGAAAGGTATAGATGTCCAAAGAAAGACAATTTGAGCATCAGTTTAGAAAAGAATTGTGGCAGCAAGAAGGCATGATTCCACTTGATGAGAACATTGCAGTAAGCTCAAGGGCAAGTATTAATATGGTACGTTATTTGCCTGATGATTTTCTGCCCAAACTTAGGTAATAGTTTATACTAGATGAAAATGTGATGGAAGTTGAACCAATATGTGAAAAGGAAAATGAAGTTCAATAATTAGTATTGATTGAAGAACCACCAACCTACTTACTAATCATATTTGACCACCCTATATTAAGACTAAAATTAATGGGATAGTTATTAATAGGGTGTTAATGGATAATGGAATAGCAAACACATTTTATCTTCACACATGTTAAAAAAGGTCATTTTGAGCAAAGAAGATCTTGAAAAGACTAATGTCTTAATGACCAACTTCATTAGGGAGAAACAATGGTAGAAGGATTCATCTCGATAAAAAGAAGGTCGGTCATGAAACTTAGCCTAAAGGAACTTTTATGGTGGATATGAGAAGCAATTACAATATCTTGCTAGGTTGAGATTGGATATATTCTAATGGTTGTTATAAGGTCTTGCTTAAACACCAAGTCTGATCTACTAGACAGAATCAAAATACTCATTGGGTTTGAACTCATGGTTAAGCCCTTGGGTTTATATTGATTGAGTTTGAAAATGCATTTTAGAGTTGCCACCTTAACTTTATTTTAATTGGGAAAAGATTAAGAAAAATCCCATTTTGACTCTAATTATTATCTCAAAGAAAAATAGCACTAGCCTTGAAACCAAAGATGATTCGAGATTAGGTTTTCGATTTATTTTAACAAAAAATAGTTTGGCCATTAATGATAATATTATGACTTAAAATTAATTTGATAAATTATGCATGTACAAATACAAGATTATTCATTCATGTAAATACATGAAATAAGAAGGAAATAAAAAAAATAAATAAATAAAGTTACAACAAAAATCCAAACTTAGGGATGCTTCCTCTAGCTCTTATACATTCTAGAGAAGTCATATATTTTCTAAACTAATTCTGATAAAAATGATGCAAGTATTAAAGAGAAGCCTAACTAGCGAATAAAGTGATAGGGGAGAAGTTAGTTTAGTTTAAATGGATTTGATGCTTGATGAATCAAGTATACTTGCATATCCCTTTGAATAAGAATCAGAATCCTCATAGTTCTCTCTTCTTACAAAGGGGTTACTTTAGCCTAACTACTTTATCATATTTTGATTGATTGATTGATTTGAGAGAATCAGATTCATTTATGAATTTTAAATGGTTAACAACTTGAATTAATTAATTCAAATTAATTGACTAATTAACCTATGTGAGCTAATTTAATTACTTAATTAAATGGAGCGAAGAAGTAGAAGAATAAGAATTAGGCAAGGAGCCTTAGGGGAAAAATAGAATCCCATGGAGGGAAAAAAATAAATAAATCAAAATAAGATAGGATGGCTAGGCTAAACTAACCTTTATGAAAGAAGGAAAAACTACGTGAGTTCTAATTTTCATTCAAAGGGATACACATGCATGCTTGATTCATTAAGTATCAAATTGATAGATGCATATTTGATTAGATTTTATCCCTTGTTCTTACTTTGTTTAATCATTAAATTGAGTTTAATTTGTTCGTTAAGTGGTTTATTAGAGCATTTTGAGTGTTTTAGCTGATTTGGAAGCTACAGATCAAATTGTCTAGAAATTATAAAGCTAAGGAATGAATTCTGCAAATTTTAGGCAAGGACTCAAAGACATAGCAGGAAACATGCCCAGGAGCACGAGCGTGTATCAGGGCATGTTGAACCATCCTGCCTGTGTACCTGGGTGTATTGTAGCCTAGGTGGAAGAGCTGATTTTTGTAAAGAGATAAATGTCTACACGCCCAGCAACACTAATATGTCCCACACCATGTAGATAAATGTTACACCTTTAAAAGATGATTTAAAGAGAAAAGAGGGGGAGTCTTATCTTTTCATAGAGTTTTACTTTAGAAGAACTTTTTGAGAAGAAAGGAAGAGATTATAATCAAAATCAAGAGGGAAGAACAAGATTGGAGTGGATTTGAAATGGGTGATTCAAGATTGAAGAGAAGATTTTTAAGAACTTTTCTATGGAATATTTGATTTATGATTCTCTTCTTTTTTGTTCATTATTCTTCCAATTTACCATGAACTAAACTCTTTTTATCTAGATGGGATGAACCCTTATTTTGATTGTATGGATTGAATGATTGGATTTTTAATCGAATCATCCCTGTGTTAAGTTATATTCATGATTTATATTGATAAAGTCTGATTAACAATTGCTAGCTTTTTGATTTGATATTTGATTTCTTATTAAGGAGTAGAGATATGCTTGATTTTATTTGATCATTCATGAATACTGGGGATTGCTTGGGATACTAGAGATAGGTTTACAAAATCCTTTAGCTTTTAATTCCATGATCTTATTGCTTTACCTAACCCATCGAATAAGAAGAGATTTTATTTAATTTGTTTAGGGAAAAGGGGATTAATTCACTTGAGAAAGGTTTAATTATACTTTTAGGATTGCCAACATGATTCATTGTTTGATTTGATTGATTCTATAATTCATAAAATGCATGAGAAGCTAGGGGGAGTTTTTATCTAGATAATCTACTCATTGATGCTTTTCCATTGATTTTCTTATTTACTGCATTTAGTTAATATAGTTTAAATTCCAATGTAGTTTAATTTTAGTTTTTATTTGGAATTTGATTTACTAGACAATAGTTAACGTTTGAGCTAATACTTATATAGTTTCCCTGTGGCATCAACCTCTTTTATGCTATACTACCCAAACAATAGGTATACTTGCTTGTAACTAGTGTACAATAGAGTAAGAGTTTATTTAACCTGGTGGAAGAATAAAAGCCGACATCAAGTTTTTGGCACCCTTACTAGGGAAACTTTTATATAATATTAGCAAAATAATAGAGACTATTGATTTGGCTTTTGATTTTTGTTTTTAAATATTATTCTTGATCTTTTATATTTCAGGTTACTTGATTCTTCCATGACCAGAGCTAATTCATCCAAATTGGTAGAAATAGACCCTGAAATAGAGAGAATTCTACACAAGGGGTTAAAGGATAGAGAGCTAGTTGTGGTTGAGAAGATTGAGGAGCAAAAAGAAGAAGTTGAAATAATAGGAGACAGACCAAAGAATAATGTCAGATTATGCTAGGCCTGCTCTCACTGGGGATGATTCTAGTATCAAGAGCCTAATGATTGCTGCCAATAATTTTAAGTTCAAACCAAATGTCATTCAGATGGTTCAACAATCCTATCAATTTGATGGATCTCTTTATGAAGATCCTAATGTACATCTGGCAAATTTTTTTGAGATTTGTGACATATTTAAGATCAATGGAGTTTTAGATGATACAATTAGGTTCAGGTTGTTTCCATATTCTCTAAAGGATCAACCTAAGTAGTGGTTGAAATCATTTACTACTGGAACTTTCACTACTTGGGAGGGTTTGGCTGAAAAGTTTCTAGAAAAGTATTTCCCTCCTTTTAGGACTTGAGGAATGATATTTCTTCATTTATGCAGAATGACTTTAAAACTTTATATGACACTTAGGAGAGATTCAAGGATTTGCTGAGAAAGTGTCTATACCATGGCCTATCTCTTTGGTTACAAGTTCAAACATTTTACAATGGTTTGAATTATGTCAGCAAGCAAGCAATCAATGCAGTTGCTAGGGGTTCAATTAATAATAAGACACTAGAGCAAACTAGGGGTTTGATAAAAGACTTGGCCATTATTAACTACTAATGGCAACCCACTCGAGATTAAGGAAGAACTAGGACTGCTGGTGTTCATCAAGTGGATCCTGTGGTAGCTTTGGCAGCTCAACTTGAGGCTATGAACAAAAAGATTGACACCTTAGCCTTATCAGCTAAGTCGGCCTAAGTCATGTATTATGAATGGTGTGGGGGAGGACATCAAAGTCAAGACTGCTAGATTATAAATAATTTTGCTAAGTCCGAGCAAGTGGACTATGTAGGTAATGCACCAAGATAGGAAAGTAATCCATATAGCAATACCTACAATCCTAGTTGGAGGAATCACCCAAATTTCTCTTAGAATAACCAGTCTAATATGAGACCTCCACCTGGATTCCAACCCCAACCTCAGTAAGAGAAGAAAAGAAATTTGGAAAAGATGTTGGGAAAATTTATTATAGCTTCAGAGACTAGATTTCAAACCATAGAGATAGCTCTAAGGAATCAATAGGCTTCTATTCATAATCTAGAAAATTAGGTCAGGCAAATTGCAAAAGCATTATCTGAGAGATCTCAAGGTGGTTTGCCTAGCAATATTGAAACTAATCCTAAAGCAACTCAAGGCCATTACATTGAGAAGTGGGAAAGAGTTGAAGGCTTCTGAGAAGCAAAATGAGAAATTGACAGTTAAGGATGATGGTGCCAAGGATGAGGGAGTTAAAAAGAAAGCAGATCCTACACCTGTGGTTAAGGAGTTCCAACCACACATTCCATGCCTTGCGAGGTTGAAGAAGGACAACATGGATGAGGAGTGTTCAGCAATCATTAAACAATTGCACAAATTCAGTATGTTTCTTGAACTCTTTAAATAATTGCATATTAAATTTCTTTTGTGGAAGCTCTTTCGTAGATGCTAAAGTATGCTAAATTTCTTAAGGAGTTACTTTCCAATAAAAGGAAACTTGAGGGGGCATTGGTGGTTCAACTCTTTGAGGAGTGTTCAGCAATCATTCAAAAGAAGCTACGTAAAAAAATTAATGATCCGGGTAGTTTTACTATCCCTTGTCTTATAGGTAGTTTGGAGATTGATAAGGCACTAGCTGATTTAGGGGCTAGCATTAATCTTATGCCCTATAAAATGTTCAAAAAATTAGGTATAGGTGAACCTAAACCAACATGCATAAGTGTTCAATTAGCTAATAGATCAATCACTTACCTTAAGGGTATAGTTAAGGATGTGTTGGTGAAGGTTGGTGAATTTATATTTCTTATGGATTTTGTAATATTGGATATTGATGAGGATGTTGATGTGTCACTTATCCTAGGTAGACCATTTCTAGCTACTGCTAGAGCTATTATTAATGTGCATGATGGTAAGTTAATACTTAGGGTAGGGAATGAGCAAATGGTTTTGCAAATATCCAATGCTATGAAATGCCCACTTGCATTTAAAGATGTGGATGCTTGTGATGATGTAATTAATCTTAAGACTATGCATTTTATTTCTAACATTGTTCACAAGAATCCTTTGGAGTTGTGTCTTGTGTAGGGATAAGAAGATTTTGAGACACCTGAGATGATTAAGCATGTGGCCTATCTTAAGGCTAACGAGCCATTAAAGAAGAGTAAGGTATTTGAGCATATTGAGATGCCCAAGAGTGAAAGAATAAGACCATCCATTTTTGACCTACTGAGTAAGGAGAGAACTAAACAATGGCATGATGCTCACATTAAGCAAAATTGAGAGTTTCATGTTGGAGGTCAGGTTTTGTTATACAACTTTCAGCTTAGACTCTTTCCTAGTAAGTTAAAATCTAGATGGTCAGGACCATTTGTAGTGAAACAAGTCTTTCCCTATGGAGCTATGGAGCTTACACATCCTGAAAAGGGTGATTTTAAGGTGCATGGGCAAAGATTAAAACTCTATTTTAGAGGAGAGGTGGAAAGTGCTAAGGAGATACTTCATCTCTAAGTTTTGAAATGAAAAACCATTCCTGACCGTCCAGCTAATATGTCGTTAAAGAAGCACTGAATGGCAGACAACCCATTATTGTTTTAGTTTTTATTTAATTTTGCTTGTTTTTGTTTTTGGGTGATTTGATTTTTGGCTAAGTCTTTTACAGGAAAAAGGGATGAAAATGCTTCAATTTTAATGGAGGCAGAAGTGAACACACCCAAGGACACACCCATATACATAGGCGTGCCCAGGAAAAATAAAAAAAATTGGTTTTACATAGAAAGCTATATGCCTTATAACATCTCCATGTTCCTAGGCATGTTTCATCCTTGGAAAATGATTGTGGCCCACAAACTCCATCAGTGTTTCACCCCAATTGATTTCTTTGTGAAATAGAAGCTGAGCATCAAAATTGATAACCAATTCATGCGTAACTTTTCAGGACAATACCCTTTTCTCTTTTCTTTCTATTTTCTTTATCTCTAACACATTGAGGACAATGTGTTCCTTAAGTGTGGGGGAGGGGTATATTTGGCTCAAATTTGTGGATTAGTAAAGTGAATTGAGATAGTCGTATAAAGTGGAATTGGCTCTCTTAATGGATGAATTTTCATTTAAATGGTAATAACTTACTTATGCGGTGCTTGATTAACTTGATGATCTATCAAAAATTGAATATGGTAGTCATGTTAGAGAGTTGGTTTGATAATTTGGAGTTTAAACTCTTAGTTAAATTTTTGTGCTTATGTAATTCCATTATGACTTTTGTTTAAGGCTTGGTGGAAATCTCTAATATCCTAGGGAACTTGATTACTTTTCATGGAAAATAAAATAAGCTAAGTAAAAGAGCAAAAGGAGTTTTAAATTTTAATTTATTCTGCTATTCTTGACTCATTAAAATCCTAGAGTTGAGATTATGAATAGTGCTAATAGCCATTTGAAATTATGATTCTAGTTGAGTAACCGGGGATCGGCATCACAAATGTTCATACTCGCGTCAAAAGGCTAGTATGACAATCCAAACAAGGTCTTGCTTTAGCTAAAAAAAAAAAAAAAAAAAAAAGGAAGTAGGCAAGTACCTAGGAGAAAATCTTTAAAAATCTACTTTGCTTTAACTTTTGTTGTTATGGAATAGTTTGAACAAATCTTTAACTATGTAGTTTAGACTTGAGAATTTGATATGAAGATGTTTGCACTTGTGCACAAAGAAGGGGGCTTGAATTGGTGGGAAATTAAAAATTAGATAGAAGGCGATAGGGGAAGAGAATAAACACAATCGATTTTATAGTGGTTCAGGTGTTAACGAACCCTACATCCACTCCCCAATCTCCATTGTGCATTCTACTACTAGATGATACTTACAAAGGAGTTTTAAGCTCACTCCAATCTTACAATGTGTTTTAATGGCTAACACACAACCTTTACAAGTGTTTCGTTTAGGCTCACACTTAAACCTATACAAGAGTTTTCTATTAGCTCACTCTCAACCCAATACTATGTGTTTTCAATGCTAACACTCAGCCCTTTGAGCTATCAATGCTCTTATAACAATCAAATAATAACAATTAAAAGGTAAAGGCTTTCAAAATTAAAATTGCAAGAGTTTGGCTTAAATGAAGGTTGTTGGATTATTATGAGGGTCTTTAGAGGGGGGTATTTATAGTTTCTTCCCTCTAAATTCCCATTACGAAGAGTTGCCAAAAAGGATCCTTACAACAACCATAAAATCATGCATTAAATGCTTTGTCAAAGCTGGGTCGCAATTACTAAGCCTTTTTCGCAGTAGCAAGTACATTTTTGCAGTCGAGATTAATATTTCTTGGCTGCGATCTTCATAATCCACAATGACTAGACAATACGTGGTATCTTCTCATTGGTTTTTTAACTAACCATTGCAAGCATGGATTTCTGTATGAATTTCATGGTCATCTTGGTTGCAATATGAGGGTTGTGGTCATGGTTTAGTGGTTGTGGTTGCGATTATGCTATGTTAGGCGCGACTTAGAAGCCAACCAAAGACTTTGGGAGATTTCAAGCACTTTTGAAATTCAATCTATCAAATATGTTATTATATGCAAATAAACACTTAAAGTACACATTAGATAGCTTCAATTTGATTGATAAGATCAAAATAAAGATTGACTAAGTTTTGAAATAACTTAGGTCAATAGAATATTTCTTGGTACGACTATCATGTTTGAGAATTGCTATTCAATTAAAGATTTCAAGCTTTTATTATGAGTAAGTTGTTGTCCATTTTGATGATTTGTTTTAAGTTAAGAGAGAAAATTTTATTTTGAATTGCTATCTTGATTTAATTTGCTTGAGGACAAGCAAATGCTCAAGTGTAGGGGAATTTGATAAGTGCATATTTGATTAGATTTTATCCCCTGTTCTTACTTTGTTGTATTATTAAATTGAGTTTAATTTGTTTGTTAAGTGGTTTATCAGAGCATTTTGAGTGTTTTAGCTGATTTGGAAGCCATGGATTAATTTGTTTGGAAATTACAAAACTAAGGAACGAATTCAATGAATTTTGAGCAAGGACTCAAAGACACAATAGGAAACATGCCGAGGAGCATGAGTGTGTATCAGGGTGTGTTGAGCCATCTTGCCTGTGTACATGGGTGTGTTGCAGCCGATGTGGAAGAGCTGCTTTTCATAAAGAGATAGATGCCTACATGCCTAGCACAGGCGTGTCCCAGACCTCGTAGATGAATGTTACACCTTTAAAAGATGATTTAAAGAGAAATAAGGGGAGTCTTATCTTTTGATAGAGTTTTATTTCTGGAGAACTTTTTAAGAAGAAAGGAAGAGATTACAGCCAAAATTAAGAGCGAAGAACAAGATTGGAGTGGATTTGAAGTGGGTGATTCAAGTTCAAAGAGAAGATTTTTAAGAGATTTTTATATAATATTTGATTTATGATTCTCTTCTTTCTTATTCATTATTCTTCCAATATACCATGAACTAAACTCTTTTTATCTAGATGGAACGGACCCTAGTTTTGATTGTATGGATTGAATGATTGGATTTTTAATCAAATCATCCCTGAGTTGAGTTATATTCGTGATTTATATTGATAAAGTCTAATTAACAATTGTTAGTTTGTTGATTTGATATCTGATTTCTTATTAAGGAGTAGAGATACCCTTGATTTGATTTGATCACTCATGAATATTGGAGATTACTTGGGACACTAGAGATAGGTTTACAAAATTCTTTGCTTTTTAATTCCTTGATCTTAATGCTTTGCCTAACCCATTGAATAAGAAGAGATTTTATTTAATTTATTTAGGGAAAAAGGGATTAATTCACTTGAGAAAGGTTTAATTCTACTTTTAGGATTGCCAACTTGATTCATTGTTTGACTTGATTGATTCTGTAATTCATGAAATGCATGAGAAGCTAGGAGGAGTTTCTATCTAGATAATCTACTCATTGATTCTTTTCCATTGATTTTGCTTATTTACTGCATTTAGTTAATATAGTTTAAATTCCAATTTAGTTTAAGTTTAGTTTTTCCTTGGAATTTGATTTACTAAACAATAGTTAATATTTGAGCTAATACTTATATAGTTTCCATGTGGCATTAACCTCTTTTGTGCTATACTACCCGAATGATAGGTACACTTACCTATAACTAGGGTATAATAGATTTAGAGTTTATTTAACTTGGTGGAAGTATAAAAGCCGGCATCACGAATCCATTTAAAATAAACTAACTTCTCCCCCTATCACTTTCTTCACTAGTTAGGTTTCTCTTTAATACTTGTATTCCTTTTATTAGGATTAGTTTGGGGAATTTGTGACTTCCCTAGAACCCATAAGGGTTAGAGAAAGTATCCCCTAAGTTTGGATTTTTATTGTAATTTTAATTTATTTTTCTCTTTTAATTTATTTTTCTCTTTCTTTTATTTCCTCATTGTTTTGTTTATTTCCATGAGCGAATAATAGTGCATTTGTTATATTGTACATGCATAATTTATGAAATTAATTTTAAGTCACAATATTGTTAATGACCAAACTATTTTTGTTAAAATAACCCAAAAACCTAGTCCTAAAATCCTCTTTGATTTCGAGGCTAGTGCACTTTTCCTTTGGGATTTGGAGTCAAAATGAATTTTTCCTTAATATTTTCTCAATTAAAATAAAATTAAAGTGGCAACTCTAAAATGCACTTATCAAAATCAGTCAATGTATGCTTGAGGGCTTTCATAGTGACTTTAATCCTAGTGAGCATTTTGATTCCTTCTAGCATATTAGACTTGGTGTTCGAGCGAGACCTTACAACTGATGACACCATTGGAGACAAACTTTCTTTTTAATAAAAGGAAAAATAAGAGGACTAATAATTGGTTAAAAAAAGGTTTAGCTTATTAATATAAATGTGCCTTTTTGCATCACTTATATAAGCTCTTTGCCTCCAAGCCTAGTTTTAAGAAAACAATGGATAGTGAATAACATCGTATGGGTAACCCTCCTTGGGCCTACTCATTAATAGTGAAATCATCCACAGTGCAATGAATCTTTGATCCTTTCAAAGGTGTAATGTGCAATAATACTATTAGGCCTAGATGAGGCTTCCTGACTCATATTAAGTAGGTATATCATTGTTCTAATGTGACAAGCACCTTATCTAAGCCACTGTTACCCTTTCATGTAATAGACCTAGAACTTGGATCTTCGGTTATGTGTACCATAAATAAAGCCCTACACATTGCATATTCATGCAATGACTTTTCATTCATGTATTTATTCAAATATGTATATATGCATAGACCAATAAGCTTGAATCAATAGAGAGTCCACCATGCCCATAACCTACTAACCATTAACCCTAAAGCTGATAATCACTTTGACCCATTAGTTTGTTATCCTTTTTGTCTTCCTTTGGTCCTGCACTCATTTATTTACTTTTGTTTTTTTCATAAGGAAAAGATGGCTAATCCAAATGTAGTTGACCCAAATGCTAATGATCTAAATGATCCCAATGCTGCTGATCCAAATGAAGTAGCAGGTGTGACACCTTAATTTTGTAACCTTACGATCCAGCTATAGCTTGACACCTATAAAAATTAGTGCGCTACTCAGAGTTAGTATGGCAATCTTGCTAGCTAGTTAGAAGGTAAGGATTAAAGGGGTAGAACCCTGTCGAAAAAATGAGTTTCCTAAAATTTGCACCTTCAGACGACCAACACTCAATTATGAACCCATAGAATCAAATCAAATTTAAATCAGATCAGAAACAGGCCAACATAGGAAGGAATAGGGTCAAATTGAGATTTGGCTCAAATAGGATCGGGCAACACCACCTAGGTGTCGTAGCATCCGGACAAAGTGGTACCAATATGATGCTGTTGACTTGGCCGGCACCACATTAGTGTTGCCCGTGTCGTCGGCAGTGAACTCTCAATTTTGTACCCTTATCATCCAGCCGCATCTTAGCACTTGCTAAGTTTAACATGTTACATAGAGCCGTTATGGTGGTCTCGCTGGCCAGTTAATGAGCAAGGCCTTGAAAGAAAAATTTTTAGCCTTTAATTACATTGCTATCCAGATACCCAAATTTCTTTAACCCCAAACCAACATCAATCTCTCTAAAAAAAAAAAAAAGGGTTGTTGAGCCACGCCACCCTGGGGCGGATCCGCACCTGGCTTGTATAGTAGTAGCCCTGATTCGCTCGAGCCAGGTGTTGAGCGGATTCGCACTCATGGTTCCCCTTTCTATGCCAAAATGCCTATTTTGCCCCTTTCAACTCAATTTTTAACTTCTTTTCAGCCCTATCATTTTGGTCTTTTCACATTTTCAATTTCTAAACTACCCTGACCCACTTTTCCTATAAATGCCTCCATTTTTTATTTCTCTTCACCTCTTGAGTTAGAGTTGATAGCTATTCTCTAATTCCTCTCTTCTTCTCCCTCTAACCACTCTCTAATTAATTAATTAATCTTTTTAATTAATTAATTAATTATCTCACCCTAACCAGGTTAATTAATCTTTTTAATTAACTAAAACTCCTTTTTAAATTAAAAATAATCACTCAATTAATTAATTAATTAATCTTTTTAGTTAATTAATTAATCACTTTTTCACTTTTTTTTTTTTCAAAATCAAATTAATCCTTCTTTTTTGTTTAAATCCACCTTTTATCCAATTTAATTAATTAATCCATCTATCTATTTCATCATATTAATTAGTTAATTAATCATTTTAATTAACTAATTAGCCTCCAATCAATCTAATCACCTGGTCCCTATAAAATGAAATTTCTATCCAGTAAAACTCTTCGCCCTAAAAAAGTAAAGGTATTAGCCTTTTCCTCTTAAACCCATATTAAATTAATCAATCAAATCAACTCCTAATCCCTTCCACTTAATCGTGGAATGAATTATGTGGATTTTGATCCCTATTAAAATGGGTACGTAGGTACATTTGGAATTTAAATCCAAACCTCAAATCCAATCCTAGAATTAATTCCATTTTCCATTTGCTTTCAATTATAATCAATTATTTATTTACTTTTTGGAATTAAAGAGTGATTATATGGTTCCCCTAAATCCTTAAGGATTAGAGGGAACACTCTCCTTAATTTGTGGATGTTTGCTTGAATCATTTCATTAATTTTCTATGCACCATGCATTCATACTATCCCATATTCATGCACTTAATTATTTGCCTCTTTATAAATGTCATTCATGAAATTAATTTTTTAAGTCAAATTAAATATAAGAGCCAAATTTAGATTATTTAATTAAAAACCTAGTCCCCGAGTTTAGCTTGGTTCGAAGACTAGTTATTTTTATCATTGGGTAAATTAATTACAAAATTAATGAATTAGAGTCAGTTTGAGTTTTTTCCTTAATATTTTTCCAACTAAATAAAATTAGGTGGCAATTCCTAAAATCATTTTAAAAAATAACCAATATGAACTTAAGGGTTCTATTGTGAGTTTAAATCCAAATGAGCATCTCAATTCCCTCTAGCAGATTGGGCTAGTGCTTAGGGGAGGCCTCATACCAGTGCGCCTCTAATGCCACTGGCCTTCCTTCTTTCCTGTTTTGCCCTATGATTTTTTCCTATAAATAGAGGTCCACTCCCAGTCATTTGAGATAGACAGTTTCAGATATAAAAAATCTCCAATTTTTGTTTATCTTGTGAGATCCCAATCCAAGGTGGAGCTTAGATTTGGTGTAAGACTTGCCCCATTCATATGAAGAAAGCACAAAATCAACGTTTAATTTCTTTTTTTGAGGTTTCTTAAATCAGATCTAGAATTCTTTCTCTTATATCTTTCTTTAGGTCTAAATTTGAAAAGATCTAAAGTTGTTAATTTTAAATCTAAACTAAATTAACAAATGAAATTAACCTTTTCCAAAACCCTTCCTTCATAAGAAGGAAGAACTGCATAGTGTTTGATTCCTATTCAAAGGAATACACAGGCATGACAGCTTTTTAGGCATCAACTCCAAAATATTTTTAAAATAATTTTCCCTTTCCCTTCATCTTTCTTTAATGAGATTACTTTTTTTTAAATTTTAAGTATAATTGTGTTGTTTCTTTCGTGCTAATCTCTTTTTGATTTGTTAATTTTTGTAATTAGTTGAGGAATGTGTGCTTGTCCTAATACTCACAAGAGTTAGAGAAAAGATCCTCTCTTTTATTTATTTTTAATTCATTTTGGCTTGTAATAATTTTTAAGTATATTTTATTTTGTTTATTACTTTGTAACTGTTATGTATTGCATGAATATTATTACTCAATTATCATCCCTATTTCTGTTCATGCATTATGTGAACTGTTCATGAAATTTATTTTAAGTCATCTTGTATTAAATTTTCCAAACTTATTTTTTTCTAATTAAAAAAAAACCTAGTCCCAGAATCCTCTTTGGTAATTAAGGATTAGTGCACTTTTTCTATAAGGATTTTTTCCAAATAAAAAAAAAAAAAATAAGTTGGCAACTCTAAGTCAATCTTCAAATTCATCAATCTGAACTCAAGGGTCCATCATGAGTTCAAACCCAAATGAGCATTTTGATCCCTTTTAACTGATCGGACCAATGCTCGAGCGAGGCCTCATAGTTGGTAATTCCACTGAAGACCACCTTCTTTTTAATAAAAGAAATAAGAGGACTACTAATTGGTTTGAATTAAAGTTTAGAACCTTTAATGTAAAAATGACTTTCATGGATCATATGCATAGGATTTTTGCTTCTAAACCTAGTTTTAGGAAGACAATGGATAGTGAGTAGCATCGAATGGGTAACCCTCCTTAGGTCTATTCACCGATAGCAAAATCATCCATTCCGCGATGAATCTTTTGATCCTTTCAAAGGTCTAATGAGCATGCATGTACTATTAGACCTATGCGAGGCTCCTTGACTCACATGTGGTTAGGTGTATTGCTGCTTTAGTATGATGGGTACCTTATATAAGCCACCCTTACCCTCTCATGTAATGAAGTTAAATTCTGACCTTTGGTTGGATGTACCATAATCAAAATCTTGTATCTTTGCATTCTTATGAAATGTTTCCCAATGCATATCATGCATTCATCTCAAATCTAGGTTGCACTTTGAACCAAAGAAGGGTCATATACTCACTTCTATCCAAACACCTTCACTTTTAAACCTTAAACACTCTCACCTCTATCCCAATCACCTTCACTCCCATAAACCTTAAACCATCACCCTAACCTTTAACCCTAAGCACCATAACCATTAACCACACATTTTAAAAACTATTCCCTAAGCCTTTAACTCTAAACACCATAACTTTAGCCTTTACTCTTAAGCAGCATTGCCTTGGCCCTTAACCTAAACACTAATACCCTAACTCTAAACCTAAACCCACATTACCCTAGCCTTTGGCCTTAAACACCTCTAACCTATAACACTGGTACCTTAACCTTACCTAAAAAGTCATCCTCTAATCTTTAACCTAAAAACACCTCGCCATAACTTTACCCCCTACAATCCTTATCCAAGCTAAACATCAACTTAGCTTCATCCTGATCCTTAATTTCTTCCAAAGCTAAACATTGACCAAGGTTCATCTTTACTCATAACCCTTTCCCAAGTTAAATACTGTGAGGCCTCGCCCGAGTGCCAGTTCGATCCATTAAAGGGAATCAAAATGCTCATTTGGGAAAGAACTCACGGGGAAGCCCTTGAGCTTATCTTTGATAGATTTGAAAGTTTGTTTTATAGTTGCCACCTTAATTTTACTTTGGGAAAATATAAGGAAAAACCCATTTGACTCCCATTATTACTCAAAGGAAAAAGATCATTAGCCTTAAAACCAAAGAGGATTCGGGGACTAGGTTTTCAGTTTAACAAAACATGTTTGGCCAAATAATATAAAAGTAACTTAAAATATATTTCATAAACAGTTAAAATGCATGAAAAATTTATAATATGCATGATCATTTAATCTATAAAGTTTATATATAATTGGAATTAGAAATAAAAGAGAGTTAATATTACAATGAAATCTCAAACTTAGGGGATAACTCCTCTAGCCCTTATAGGCTCTAAGAAAGTTGCACATTTCCCAAACTAAATCTAATAACAAAATAAAGGAAACAAAAATGAGTGAAGAAGGTGATAGGGGGAGAGTTGGTTAGTTTTAATTAGATTCGATGCTTGAACCAAGCAAGCCTAAATATCCCTTTGAATGGGAATCAGAACCCACACAGTTCTCCCTTCTCGCAAAAGGGTTAGTTTAGCCTAGCTAATTTATCATATTTTGATTAATTAACTTAATTGACTACTGAGTTGATTAAATAACAACCTAAGTGAATAAATGTAATTAACTAACTAAAAGAGGCAATGAGCTTTTAAACCAAATAGAAAGGAAAAGAAGATTACCTTATGCTTTCGTGGCTTGAGGACATAGGGTAGATGGCGCAGATGACCGAATCATAGTTCCACCTTCTCCACACGACAGACATGAGCCTTGGGTAATGAACTTGCCTTAAACAGGTAGGCAAAAAGCCTTAACTAGTTAGGTAGGAATCAAGGAGAAACCTCCTAACATGAGCTTTGGGCAATGAACTTGCCTCAAATAGGCTGGTGGAAAGCCTTAAACTAGTTGAGTAGGAATCAAAGAGAAACCCCCCAACTTGCTTTGTGAAGCAAGAAACAAATAGAAAGCAATTTACCTGAAGTTAGTTCTTTTCAAGCCTCCAAGTTTTGTGTGCCTTGATGTGTAGTGATACGTGCTGAACACACCTACCAAGTTACACAATAAACTTAATGTTTATTCTACCTTAGCTAAAGGCAAGTGCTCCAATCATTCAGGTAGTATAGCAGTAATGAGGTCGATCCCACGAGGACACTATATATGTACTAACTCAAGCTTCAACTATTGTCTAGGTATTAATATTTCAAAATAATTAAAGTAAACTAAATTAAAACAAAAGGAACTAAAGATAACAATGAGATAATTGATAGTTATAAACAAGGATCATGTTATCCAGATGTGAATCCCCTTAGCTCTTTTACATTCCATGAATAATGGAATAAATTACATCAAACAATGAATTGAATTGGAGTTCCACTAACTTAGATTAAAACCTCTCTCGAGTGATTTAATCCCTAATTTCGAGGTAGAGTGTAAGGAATCTCTTTTCAAACACATTCAAATAGTTCATGCATTAAGAACAAGGAATAAAATACCAAAGGGTTTTGTAGGCCTATCTCTAGTGCCTCAATCAACCCTCAATTAACATGAGTGATCAATTCATATCAAGCTTTCTTAAGTCAATAATATGAAAACAATATCTAATTAACAAGCTACCTTTGCTAATTAGAATAATAAGACCAATCATAAAAATAAAACAATCAAAGATGAATTCATTGAAATTGAAATCATTCAGTCCATACAATTGAAACTAGGGTTCATCAAATCTAAATAAAAAGCAATTAGTTCATGCTAGAAACTAAAAACAACAAAAAAAGATAGAGATTAAGAAAACCCAAATAGTTTATGACAAAGCCTAAGGAAATCTTAATTTCAATCCTTGATTAATGCTTCAGATCTAGTGGATCTTCCTTGAAAAATAGTAATAAATATTCTCTGGAATGAAAATATATGATTTACATGAGCCAAGGAACCACATGGCACCTCCCCTTGCAGCTTTCTCTTTTTTTTATGCCTTTGATTTGCTGTTATATTACAATTTAGGATGTTGTCATGGGTAGCCACATGGCCGTGTGATGACTCATATGATAAACCCCAAACTATTTTGGACAAATTTTAATGAGAATTTCAAAAACAATAACCACATTATTAGAGACATGGCCGTGTGGTGGTCTATATTACTTGAAAACAATCGAATTAGGCTTTGCGGTCTTTATAACTTTTGTAGCTCTTTATCTTAGCTTTTCAATGACACCTAAATCACCTCAATCAGACATTTATAGCTCAAGTTATTCTCAAAATACTCCAAGGTGTCCAAAGCTATCAAAATACCAACTTTGCCTATGCATTCCACACGATTAACACCACGTGCGCATCCTTGGGCATGGCTCAAGCATAGCTCTTCAATCCTTCACCCAAAAGTGCACCATTTTTTTTGCACTTTAGCTCTGTCATTCCAAACTAAATTGATCCATGGCTTCTAAAATATAGAAATCCCTAAAAGAACTCTGAAATAACACTTAACAAACAAATCAAACTCAATTTAAATATAAAACATAATAAGATCAGGGGATAAAACATAGACAAATATGCACTTATCGAATTCCCTTACAGTTGAGTATTTGCTTGTCCTTAAGCAAATTAAATTGTAGTAACAATAAGAAATAAAACCTACCCTCTCCAATCAAAGAAAATTAAACAATTTACAACAACTTATTATTAACAAGGCTCGAAATCCTTAACCAATTACCAATTTTCAAATTTGGCATTCAAATTAGGAAATCTTTGAAACAAATCTCACAAACCTAAAACCTAAATTCTAAAGTTACAAGTTTGAGCAAATAATTTCATAGAGACAAAAATTCAAGAAAAGGAGATTTATAAAGATTTTTCTCTTAGGTGCTTGACTATTCCCTTGACTTTTCTTTCACTTTTGTTATTTGATCATGCATTTCATTTTCATGTTTTCTTTTTGGTTATTTAAGGAGCCTGAGTTGTTTGAATTATCATACCAGCCTTTCTACGTGAATGCAAACACTTGTGGTACTGGCCTTCGGTTACTCAGCTAGAATCACACACTCAAATGGCTACTAGCATTATTCATAATCTCAATCCCTTTTGCTTAAAAGAGTCAAGAACAGCGGAATATGTAAAAATTTTCAAAGCTCCTTTGCACAATCTTTTTTTTTTTCAAGAAAAATAGTCAAGCTACCTAAGGTATTAAGTATTTCTACTAAACTGAAATAAAAGTAACAGTGGAATAAAATAGGCTCAAAACGGGTAACTAAAGTTTCAAATTTCAAGCATGCAAAAATTTACAAAAAAATTAAATTCTCTAATCATGACCACCACATTTAATCCTTAACATAAAATCAATTCAGTCAAGCCACACTTCAAAAAGTTATTATCATAGAAAAATTAGATCAATTTATCACTGGAGAAAGTTAATTTCAAATCAAACTATCACCACAACTCAATTCACTTAAATGCAAGATTCAATAAAAGATAGGCTACAATAAAACACCTCTCCCCATAGGGCATAATAAAACACCTCTCCCCCACACTTAAGTAATATATTATCCCCAATGTATTATAAATAAGTAAAAAAATAGAAAAGTGAAGAGGACTTCCCTTAGGTATTCCATGAATCAATTCCAAGATTTATGCTTAATTGTTTACTTCTATGATCAATCAGTTCTACCTACAGAGATAGTGCTTGAAACCAGTCAAGTGAGATCCATTATTAAAAACAAAAATAAAACAAAACATCTTGAATGAAAGAAAAACACCAAAAATAAAAACTTGAAAAATAATGGGTTGCCTCCCATTCAATGCTTCTTTAATGTTGTCTTAGCTGGGCGTTATTGTTATCCATCTCTATTCAAAGCAATGGAGGTCTCATCATGCTGCTTGGCTCCAAAAATCAGAATGAAGAAATTTATACAAAGATTATGGCCCATTGTCACATCCCAACCTTAGAAATATGACAGTCCTAGAACATGGAGAGATATAAGGTTACCCACGCCCGTAGAACCCACTTACATATAAACAAATCATGCCTAGGATCTTACCAAACCTCTTACAATAACTTGTTTAAAACATTTAGATGAATACCTTAAATTGCAGAAGTCTAAAATAAATCATTACATATAAAATCCATAAGGAAAATAATATATATCAATAAGTATCAATTAATATTCCTGGAGCATCTAATGACAAGACTTCATAAAATAGTATTATTGTTAACTTGGACAAAGAATTTCCCAAGCGAAGTAGAATGCTTGAGCCATCACCTTGCCTCCTCACATTTGCTCACCTGGAACTATACAAGGAAAAAGTGGTGAGATAGATGATCTCAATGAGTAAACGATAAGGCATATACATATCACATATTCCTTTGGAAAGGAAACACATAACTTATACACATAGTTCATGATTTATAATTCATGAATCAGGTTGCAATTTAGCAAGGGTTCAATTTGGCAAATTTGCAGAAATCATACTTATCACTTATGATGAGTGAAGGCTATTGCTCTATCACTCGAACACTTAAGGAGAGGTAGTCTTATACCAAATTTTAACTCCTATCACTTATAAGGCATGAAGCTGATCAGGCTCCACGGCTAGAACTGCCCCTTCTAGTTGAGGTGGATACACTACCCCTATCCAATGGGTTAAGACCATGTGCACAGGTTCTGATGATTACCCGCATCGGCACGAGGATTTTGCATAAAGGGTAAAAGGTACCATAGCTAGAGCTAATGGTAATCACAATTAACAATATCATATAAGGCAACAATAACATGTATTCCAATAACAATAGTGGTTTAACTTTCAAACAAAAGATACAATGTTAGTGTAGTTCCAGAAAGAATACAAGTTAGGATGTTAATCATAAGAAGTTCTCATTGGATAAACAAACTAGTTTTGGACCAAATGTCCCTTGGCAACCCAAGCTTGTCAAAGAATTCATATAATAATATTTAGAATAAAAAGAACTTAGGTTTCAAAGATCACAAAGGCTCATATAGCATGAAATCACATATTTGTAACATAACAAAATGTTACTTGCACTTGTAGAATGAATACAATATTTACTCATGCTTGTAGCATGAACATAGTGTTTACTCACACTTGTAGAATGAATACGATATTTACTCACCTTAGGGGTTCCTTTGCTCCTAATACACGTAGTCCCTTTGCACTTCTAAAGCTCCTTAAACTTTAACATAATATTTGATTTAATACTTAGTATTTCTTTACTCATGATGCTCTTATCCTATAACTACCCTATGCACATATAGCATACACATTAGAGTTCATATATAGGTGTACTCATCACTTGCATATAACATGTTGACTTTAAAGTCTTGCATACTTAGGCCTTATAGGCTCATTTGATATCACATTACAATTACATTAATACCTTTTTTAAGGTCATTACCATATTATTACCTCAATATCAATTCACTTTAATAATTATCTTAATTCACTTTACACTTCCATACATGTCATCTTAACAATTTACCTTTCAAGCATCATGCTTAACTCTTATGACCCCTTTCACTTCATCAACTCATAACCATATGTTCATCATCAAGTCATCATAACATCTAGTTCCAAATTTCCCAATCACATTTGCATTCTGATCATAATATAAGGTTAAGATACCTTAAGTATACCAAGATGCATTTAAGCTTATCTAGGATCATACCTTCAACTAACATGCAATTTTATCATTTATTATACATACATAAATGTCAACAATCATCAAAACACATCACATAAATTTTATAAACATTGGGACAAAAAGATTCATGTAGGCTGAATGCATCACCAAGGTAAAAACTAAATTCTTCTTCTTTTCTCACTTTCCGTCTATTTCAGAAATACGTAAAAATATGGTTTGAACTAAGATTTTTCATGTAAGTGCAACAAAAATCATTTTAGAATCTAAATTCATAAGAATCAGCCACACATAATATTGTTTATACATAAAAATTCAACTTTTGACTTATAAAGCATAAAATTATGAGTTTTCTTGTTTTTGATATTTTCCGGTCATTTCAGAAATCTGTAAACAGGTTGTTTAAACCATTATTTTTCATTCAATCATAGCAAATATCAGTTTAGAACACATCCATACATGATTTGGCAGCCATAGATGGGATTTATATAAAAAAATTCCAAGTTTAAAGGCTTAGGTGAAAAATCATGAGTTTTCGCGCTTTCCGTGCTTTTCGTTTATTTCAGCGATAAACAGACACATGATTCAAATCATTATTTTTCATCTAAACAAAACAAATATCATATTAGAGCACTTCCTCATACAAATTGGCGGCCATATGTCCATTCAAGAATAAAATTTTCTAACTTCCAAGTTCTAACACAAAATCTTGAATTCTTTTGTTTTTCAAAACTTTTCGGTCATCACAGAAATATGCAAAAATATTATTTAATCCAATATTTTCCATCAAAACAAATCAAAAATTAGTTTAGAATACAACAATACACAAATTTGCCCCCCTTGTGATGTTTATGCATAAAAATTGTGATTTTAAGTTATAGAATTCACCTTTGGAGAAATCTCACAGAAAGAATCATGTTTTTGGTAGAAAATAGATTTTTCTCTCCCAAAAACTCACCCAAATAGAATTAAATCTGTAAAAATCAGTAGTCAACTAGTTCAAAATAATTTTCTCATAATTTATTTTATAGAAATCAGTTTAGAAATTGAAAGAGAAGAAAAACTTATGATTATGGTCAAGAAATCGCGAAACGGAAAGGTGTTTTCTTAATTTCAGTAAAGAAAAATATTTTGAGAGGATTTTTCTGCCAAGATACAGAAAGAATAAGAGAATGGCTGCTGGAACCTTGATTTAGCCAAAATTTAGAATATATATTAGGGTTTGGGTGAAATTTCCACTAATACCCTTAATAAACTAGGTTAGAAGGATTTTGGTGTAGTGGGCTTTTGGGTATTTGGGCTTTTATTTAAATTTTCAGGCTAAATGAAATTAAAATAAAAAGAATATTTTTCTTATTATTTCTTTAACATTTCCCCCAAAAATATTTATTTTAAAAATACTCATAAAATTATTTTATGCTTAAAAATTGTCTTATGCATGGAAATTCATTTTATTTAAAATAAAATCTTTTATGCAAATGCACTTCATGTAAATTATTAATTTCACAATAGCAACTCATTTTATGCATATTACAATTAATTTAATATGCCACATACTCATCAACCACTTAAATCCCAAATTTCCACACAAGCACACACTTAACCTTAATAGTTCTAAATCAAGCAATTTATCATGAAAATTCCTAGGGTGGGTGTGGGTTGTTACACCCATGCACCTCTTTCTTGTAATTTCAAACCTTAAGAGATATTTCATTGTTGCTCTATGGTTTGCACAACTTGAGTTGATGTTTTCATTCATAACATCAAACAACTTCACCCATGGATTATCAATTATTGAAGCATCAATCAACCAAATATTCAAAAATACTTCATCCGCTTCTTATAAATCCAAGATGGTCCACCCAAATTCTTTTGCCTTTTCTTGCAAAACCTCTACATGAGTGATCTCCCTCACTTTAGAAAATTTAAAAGACACAAATACTGGCCATGTATTTGCTTCTCCTTTAAATAAGCATTTAGACAAAGTTGGGAAAGGTGGAAGCTCAATTATGGGTTGATTTTCAAGTACTGGCAGTTAAGGTTTTTATGGAGGAAGTGTTGGTATTGAGAGTTGTTCTTCAAAAGGTAAGAGAAATGAAATGTTAGAGGTTATGACATTCTCTTGCTCCTATGTTCCTAAAGTTTCCTCTTTTGTGCTCTCACATTCTTTAATACTTTAACTATCTCCATCACTCGTATCATCATAGAATAGTTCAAACACTTTGGAAACTACTAGCTCATTAGGCTCATAATTGATGCATGCTTGGTATGAGTTGAAAGGTGGGGTAGTCTCCTTAATGTATTGAACTGCTTCATCCTCCATTATTTATTCAAATTTGGGTTCTCTTCACCACTTCTCAAGGTACTGGCCTTGAGTTGCTCTTTCAGATAGGCTTTATTATTGTTAGGCAAACTAACTTGAGGTTCCTCACTTAGCATTTTCATAATTTTCCTAACTTGGAATTCTAAATTGTCAATAGAAGCCTATTGATCCCTCAAAGTTGCCTCTGTGGATTGAAATCTCATCTCTAAAGCTACCATGAATTTTTTGAACATCTCTTCCAAGTCACTCTCCATTAGTTGCTGAGATTGATAAGATTATTGAAATTGAAATCTAGATGGAGGTCTCATAATAGATTGGTCATTCCATGAAAAATTTGAATGATCCCCCCATCCAGGATTATAGGTGTTGCTGTAAGGGTTGTAATACGGTTCTTGCCCATCATCTACCTAGTCCAATTGTATAGGATTTGCATACTCATTCCAATTCTGGCAGTATTGACTCTAATGTCCTCCCCTACACCATTCATAAAACATAGCTTGAATGGGCTCAAACGATGAGGCCAAAACATCGATCTTTCTATTCATCGCCTCAAGTTGCTTCGTCAAAGCTATAACAAGATCATCTGGAAGAGAACTAGTAGTTCTGATTCTTCCCTAGTCTTAGGTGGGTTGCCATTGATTATAGTAATCCATTGGATACATTCTTCTAATATTTACCTGCAAAATAAAAAACTCAAAGAAAAAAATTTAAAAATAAAATAAAATACAATTAAATAATGAAAAAAATTTCATTCTTTTTTTTTTCACAAATAGAAACTAAATCAATAGTCTTCATTATTTTGCTAATATTATATAAAAGTATCCCCGGTAACAGTGCCATGTAGAGAGGTCCTTTATATATAGAGGGAGGGTTGGAGCATAAAATCTGTCAATATTTGATGTGCGGTTGCAAAAATAAGTAAAATCATATGGGTTGCTGCACAGGCCTCTGCGGTGCTGCAAAGGCCTATGCAGCATTGCCACACACGGCGCTGCAATGCCGCAAAGGCTTATATGACATTGCCGCACAAGGCTCAGCGGTGCAGCAAAACCTCAGCTAGTTCACCTATTCAGCCTATTTTCATCCATTTCCTATCCGTTTTCCATGATTCCACTTGTGTTGGCCTTCGTACTGAGTCCCAAATGATTTGAAAATGATTTAGGAGTCCCAATTGATTCTTTTCCTGATTGAATATTTTGACTTCTAGGAGGTGCAGAATTGCGGGTTCACAATTGCCCCCTCATTAGGACTGCTCTGTCTGGTAGCCAATTCTAATGAGTGTGAACCATAGAATAAGAAAAATGCCTCGATATATTTAGGAGAACTAAAGAAGAAAAAATAGTTTGTCTGGTAGAAACTCAAAGTTGTGTTCTTGTCTGATAAAGATAATCCTGTTTGGTAAGCAATGATGATGATGATGATGATCTTGTCTGGTAGGATCTTAAAAGCAGTGTTCCTATCTAGTCGGATCTAGAAACAATATTTTTGTTTGATGGGAATGACAAAGTATTGGTCCTATTGGTAGGAATGATAATGACAATCTTATCTAGTAGGATCTAATAGTAATATTTTTGTCTGGTAGGAATAGCAAAGCATTGGTCCTATATGGTAGGCATGATCATCCTGTCTGGTAAGTTTAGCAAAATTAACTGTCCTGTATGGTAGGAGCAGAATATCTATCTATAACTATAAAAATCTTTTATATGCTGAACCTTGAATAATAGTGGTTAGATGCTTGGAGGAGATTATTGAAAACATACATAAACTCATAGTTTTGAATTTTGAGTTGAAACGGGTTTACTACTGCATTCCCGCTTGAAAAGATACCATGCAGGAGGTACTATATAAAGGCTTGCCCCCTTCCACTTTTTGCAACTTCTCTCATTTGTTACATTTTCTTTCTTTCTCTAGAAACTATTCTCTCTGACTTCCCTCTAAAATGGCTTGCCTCTTTAGTAGTTATCATACTAGGAGCTACCAAGTCCCGAGGCATGATCCTAACTTGGTGGACTTATTATAAGAGCCAAAGTGCCATGTGTCTAGTATCAGCATCATGGAGGTATTTACCATTTTGCCTTTCCTTTCCTGTTTCAATGTTAGTTTATAGAAAATATGTGCATGTAAAATAATTTTTTTTTTCAATTTCAATTTTTTTTTCATTTTCATTTTTTCATTTTTTTTTAATTTCAATTTTTTTACAAAGACTGCAACTATTAGACTGAGAGGCAGTAGATCAAACCTGTCAGCTGTCTCCACTTAGAGACTCATCCCTGGGTCTGAAAGTTGATTGAGTCATTTGGCTTGCTGAGATTTTTGTCCTAGGATTATACCCCAGAGGGTAATATTCCTTTACTATGAGCATTGGCAGAGAGGTGGTGGGACACTATAAACACTTTTCCCTTTCCATAAGGCGAGATGATTGTGACCCCTTTGGACTTGACAGGCGATTCGTATCTCCCTCATTCTTGGCTCCAAGGGCATATTGACATTTATACTTATGATGTGGGAGTCCTTTCAGGTGAGTAGGCTGCTCGCTTGCTGATTTTGATGATATTAGGCTGCTCATTCTGCCACACATAGAGGGATACCATTGATATGAATATTCTATGCTTATTAGAGGATTTATTCGTTATTAGGGACTTTGACTGGGAAGGTGTAGCCTTGTGCGTGATGTACCAAGAGATGTCTGACCTATCTCGAGGTGTGTTTGTTGCTCTAGGGGGGACCCACATCATTTAGGAGGTATGCTCTTCTCCTTCTATTTCTGTCTTGTACCCACCATTCCTGTGTCTTTTGACTATTTTCCTTTATGCAGTATTGGGCCTATAAGAACTTTCCTTTTCTTGCTCCTGCTTTGAGGGATCGTACAGTAAATCATATCCCAAGTGGCTATCTTTGGAGAACACAAAATCGCCGTCATTAGGAGAGATATGATTTTCATCAAATTTGAGATTTCTTCTCCCTGTTTAGTACCATCACATATATGCATATATGCTTGACATACTAACCTTATCGCAACCTCTGATATTCTGTCTTTCTCCTACTTCTTACAGGTTCAATGGTTACCTTTTATTAACAAACTTTGACTCATCACTCCATACCATGAGTTTGGTGTGGCTTTGTCTTCTCATCGCCTCCTTCTACATTTCCGTACTAATTCCATGTTTTACCTAAGTGAGAGAGTTCATGGCCAAATAATAGGGGAGAGGATTGGGCTTGCTATAACTATGAGATGGTTCATCATTTGAAGATAGCATTGTCTGTGACTCTTACTTTTTGTGGTCATGATGAGGGGGATGATGTAGATCGGAGGAGGAGACCTAGGTGAGGCTGACATTAGCTTACCTCTTGTTATGTTGACTTTATGTATGACTGTGTATGTATGTCGATGCAACACTTGACTTAGGTACTATTTTTTATGTATGATGCATGGATGTTATGACACGATCATGTAACAATTTGACTAATGTATATTATGAATGCACTTATTTTATGAATGAATGCATAATAAGGCTCCCCTATCTCTCTCTTTTATTCTCTCTCTTCTTCTTCCTTTTTTTTAATCAAATTTTCTCAAATACCACCATGATTTATAAAAAGAAAGGTTACAGTAGCTTGCTGCAAGGGTGCGGCAACTGGCCACTTTATACTGTGCTGCACAGTCTTCTGCGGCTATAGCAGAGGCATTTGCGATAGTATAGAGTGTTCGATAGTAATACTGCAAAGATACTTAAGGAATCGCATAGCCCTTTGCAGTAATCCTAGCAAAAATCCTCAATTTTCCCCTATATATACCCTTTTTATGGTTTAGAAATCCTCACAACTAAAATTTTAGCTGTCAAAATACTTCTCCTGCTTTCTTCCTTTTGCTTTTCTCTCATCTTTATTTGGTTTTTCTTTTCTTTTTCCCTCATGGAGCCCTATTTCAGTCATTTAATGCATCTATGGACTAAAAACCTTGAGTAAATGAAGCACATTAATTTAGGGATTTTTGGGATTAGTGTCATGCTAACCTTGAGAAGGGTTCGATTGGATTGGAACTTTTTGAGAGCTTGCTTGAAATTCTAGGATCCTAAGGAGCATGTTTTTAGATTTGGGGCTGGCATGGATGAAATGTGCCCTACTTTTAAAAAATTCCGTGTGCTACTAGGATTTAATCCTAAAGCTGACTTGGCTACCCCCATACTGAGAGAAGGGTACTATAATTCTTTTCTAAGGCTCTTGGGATTGGACACTGCAACTGCTAGCCTTATGGTCATGGATGATTAGGTGGACCTAACTACTATAATTACCAAGTTCTATGATCCTGGGGTTTTGAAGACAAAGAATGGCAAGAACGTCGAATGAAGGCTTTGGCTTTTTGTTTGACTGTCGGGTATCTCTTTATAGGTCCAATTGGTTGGGCGGATGTTAGGGTAACATAATTGATTTTTTGGATGGTTGAAGATCACTCTATTGCTAGGATCATCTTAGCAGAAACCATCCTTAGTCTGGATCAAGCTTATAGGAGTGATGGGCCTTAGTCTATGAGTCTAATTATTCTGCAGTTATGCTTTTCTTCCTCCTTTTCCTTTCTCTTTCTCTTTCCCTTCTTATTCAGCTATGCTTCTGTACAGATATGGCTAAGGGATCATCTAAGAGTGGTTCTCCTCATACTAAAAAGGACTACTTTGCCTCATGGTATCAGTTTTGCACAATAGTGAAGAAATTCAGTTCTGAAAGGGAGTGGACTAAGTGGCTGTTTGAGCTTGACCCCCAGGAGCTGTTGTAGCTTTATCCTCGGTATAAGATCAAAAAGTTTATGACCATGAGTTACCACTATAGGATGGTCTATTTGCTAGGTTTAAACATGGTAACATTCTACCAAGAAACAAGAGTGATGCGCCAGATGGGCCATGCTAAAGAGGTGCCCCCAGATGGAGCTATCTTTGAATATGCTTTAATTACTCCTACTGTGGCT
This sequence comes from Reutealis trisperma, assembly GCA_947687605.1. NCBI lineage: Eukaryota > Viridiplantae > Streptophyta > Magnoliopsida > Malpighiales > Euphorbiaceae > Reutealis > Reutealis trisperma. The sequence continues at coordinate 671,169 of CANTUT010000566.1, forward strand.
AGGGCAGTAACTAACGGATGGGCCCATGGTTTTCATATTGTTCTTCCATCTCATTGCTTTGATAAGATAGAAGCTTACACTTTATAGTGGATTGCTACATCTTAGCCATTTGAGAAGATAAGGAGTATGACTTTGCTTAAGGAGATAGAAAATGACACTTCTGCTAGGGGGACTACTAACAATTAGGGGACCTATTATTAGGACATTAGGTAGATTTTTTTTCTCGAATTTTTCTTGTCTTAGTGAGCTTAGATTCGTCTTAAATCCAATCTTAAATAAAACATTATTAATTAATTAACTCTTTTTTTTTTTTTGCATTGAAACAACAAAATTTAGCACAAAAGAAATTTTATTAATTATTTGGACTGCACCCAATGAGGTCTACCTATGTATCTACTAACATAACTTATTTCTCCTATATTTTTTTCTAACATTTTGGAAAATTAGGTCCATGTAGTTCTAATTACAATGCATCATTATACAAAGTACCGCTTTAATTGATCCAAGTTGCAAGGGCTGGAGAATTTAATTTCGTCCAAATAAATAAGAATGGCACCTCCACCTGACAAGATGTATTTAATCACATAAGGTTCATTCCAGTTTCATATGAATTTACCTCTAGGGTCTTGCATTGGGGCTCGAACTTCCTTTAAGACCAAGTTTCCATCTTGTAGGCCCCTATCTCTCACTTTCTTATTAAAATGCTATGGCAATGGCAACTATTGATGCCAGTGCTTGTGATTATCAATCATTTTTTGCAGAAGGGATTTAATGGTCATATTTGTTGTTTCAACTGCCCCATTAATTTGTGGTCGATAAGGAGATGATCTATGATGCTAGATCTTTTCCTTTTTTAAGAGCTGAACTACTTCCTTTTGAAAATAAGACCCATTGTCTGTGATAATCTCAAAAGGTACTCCAAACCTACAAAGGATGTTAGTTTGGATGAAATGAGCCACTCTTTTTGAATCTAATACCTAACAGGGTGCCACTTCAACCCACTTTGTGAATAATCAACTGCTACAAGGATGTATTCATGACTAGCAGATGATTTGGGATTTATTCTTCTTGTGACATCGATGCCCTAAGTTGCAAAAGGCCAAGGAGTGGTTATGGGTAGCAAAGGCATAGGAGGCTGCTTTTGTAGCTTAGTATAAATATGGTATTTATGACATTTTTGTATAAATGTCACACAATCTTCATTCATATTGAGCCAAAAACATCCCAGATTTGTAATTTTTTAAGCTAACGTGATCCATTCATATGCGGTCCTTCTTTCCCTTTATAGACCCAATCCATGATCTGCTGTGCTTCTTCTTCAGTCATACATCTCAACTATATGTTATCCTAGGCTCTTTTATTTAAGACATCCCCATTTGGCAAGAAATTGCTGGCTAATTGTCTTAAAGTTCTTCATTCTAATTTAGAGGCTTCTTTTGGGTACTTTCTATTTCTGAGGTAGTTAAAGATGTCCTAAAACCAAGGTTTTTGATCAGCCAATTAAATGTTCATGCACAAAGTATAGTACCCTGGTTCTCGCTTCACCTCAATCACCATAGGTCGAATTATTTCCCCATTTCTCATGTCTAGCATTGATGCAAGTGTTGCTAGAGCATCTGCAAATTAGTTCTTAGCATAGGGCAAATAATGGGAAGATAACTCATGAAAGTTTTTTGCAAGATTGTCCAAGCGCTTATGGTAAGGAACTAACTGCTCTTGTCTTATCTTCCATTTTCCAAGTGCTTGGGACACAATCATATTTAAATCTCCATAAACCTTTAGGTAATCAATCCTTAGATTCACAACAACCTCCAAGCCAACGATGCAAGCTTCATATTTCATCTCATTATTTATCACCTTAAAAGCTAGCTTAACAGCCATAGGCAAATTTTCTCCCTCGAGGGTGACTATAACAATTCCAGCACCATAACCTTTGCTATTAGCTGCACCATCGAAGAATAATTTCTAGACTTCAGGCTCAATTTGTATGATATCTTCATTGGGAAATTTTGGATCTGACCAATTACTATTTACTGGGGCTATGATTAATTGATATGCTATCACACTCCCTTTTATAGCTTTCCTTTGGACATACTTCAAATCAAAAGCTGTGAGAATTGCCATCCATCTTGCCATCTTTCTAGCAAGGACTGGTCTTTCCATAAGAAACTTCAAGGGACCCTTATTAACAAGGACATGGGTAGTATAGGAACTCAAATAAAGCTAAAGCTTATGACATACCCACACCAAAGCAAGGCATAACTTCTCGATTTGATTGTACTTGAGTTCATGAGCGACCATGTACTTACTTAAGTAGTAAATGGCATTCTCTTTATATGTTTTAGGTGAGCATTGCTCCATAGCTTCTTCTATGATAGAAAGGTCTAATAGTAGAGGCTTTCCAAGTCTTTGTGGTTATAATATAAGAGGATTTCGTAAGTACTCTTTGATTTTCTCAAAATCTTTATGGTAATCATCATTCCATTGCTTAGAGATTCTCCTTTTTAGCAACTTGAAGATCGGATCACAAACATTGGCCGGCTGAGTTATGAACTGGCTAAAGTATTGTAGCCGTCTAAGGAAACCCCTAATTTCCTTTTCTGTCTTAGGTGTTGGCATCTCTAAAATAGCTTTTGACTTTGCTGGATCCACTTTTATTCCTCTTTTACTAACTATGTACCCCAAAAACACTTCAGATGATGCCCCAAAGATGCACTTAGTCGGATTCAGCTTGAGATTATATTAGTAGAGTCTAGAGAAAAATCACCCTAAGGCATGTAGGTGATCCTCTGTAGTTTCAAACTTGATTACCATGTCATCGACATATACCTCAACATCTTTATGTATCATGTCATGAAAGAGTATAGTGGCCATTCTTTAATAAGTCGCCCCTGCATTCTTCAACCCAAAAGGCATAACCCAGTAGTAGTACATACCCCATTCAGTTACAAAAGCAGTCTTCTCTTTATTAGAGGATAAACTTGAATTTGGTTGTACCTAGCATATAAATCAGTCAAGGAGACTACTTCATACCCTGCCATGCTATAAACCAACAAGTCAATAAAATTGTCCTTGGGGTAAGCCTTGTTTAGATCCCGATATTCTATACACATCCTGACTTTCCCATCTTTCTTCAGCACTGGAATTATGTTTGCTAACCAAGAAGGATAAGTAATTAGCTCGATGAACCCATTGTCCAATTTATTGGTGACTTCCTCTTTGATCTTTAAAGATAACTCAAGCTTCAATTATCGCAGCTTCTGCTTGATGGGCTTCACATGCTCATAAGTAGGAATTTTATGAACTACTATAGCTAGATCCAGACTAGTCATATCCTTAGGTTCCCAAGTGAAGCAATCCAAGGACTCTTGGATAATTTTACTCAAGCCATCCCTGTCACGACATGATGATGCAATGAACGTGGCTTTTAATTTTTCATTTATGCCAAAACTTATTGATTCTTTGCCATTTTTTATTTCATTCAATGTTTTATTCAAATTGGATTCAAGACAAGGAACCAGAAAGGAAATGGGAAACATAGGATCATAAGAAGAGAACTCGATCTTTTCATTATAAATGAAAGAGCCATTGTCTATCATTACTTCGAAACTAAAAGAAAGACTGAAATGGTCGACTAAAGACTCAAATGCGGAATTAGAATCAAAAGACTCCAACATTTTGAGAAGAGTGCCGGTCCTGTTGTGCTTATGTCTAAGTCCTTCGAGTACATCTAAGTCCAAGTCTGAGTCATCTAAGTTTGAGCCTGAGTCTTTTAAGTCCATTGTTGTTAAGTCTTTCTCTGAGTTTAAGTTTATTGAGTCTTGCTTTTTTGAGTTTGTATTCTGCCTTTTGGGCTTATCCTTTAATGTAACCTATGATGATGGGACTTTCATTAGCAATAAAAGTTTGATTTTTTTTTTGGTTTCACTTTAATCCTTTTGATTCATCTTTGAATAGGACATATATATATATATATATATATATATATATATATATATATATATATATATATATATATATATATATATAACAAATGAAAATGAAAAAGGCAAAAGAATTAATTAAAAAAATAAAAAACCACATACATTGCATCTGCATATTGAAAAGGCTTATGAGGTCTTAGGATATTTTGCATAAGAACCCAAGAACATGGTTGAGATAGATCCAAGCATCATACTTTACAAGATCCCAACCTACATATCATGCCTATCAAGCAAAAGTTGCGGAGAATGAAGGCAGAATAGATTAAAGGGTATCATGATCAGTTGAATGCCATTGATGAAAAGAGAATGAATGCTCTATACAAAATTCAAGGTTATCAATAGAGATTAGTCAGGTACTTCAACAAGAAGGTGAAAGATAGGGGTTTGTAAGAAGAAAATCCAGTTCTTAGAGAAATCCAAGCTTATGTTCATGATCCAAGAGAAAGTTCAAACCAAATTGGTGCTAGATAGTATGTTCTTAAGAAGATCCTATCCGATAGAGGCGCCATCCTCATGGACATGAACAAAAATGAATTCTCCCATCCTTGCAACCTAGACTGGCTATAATGATATTTTGTCTAAAGATGACATCTGTATTTTGTTTCTATTTTTATGCATATGGAATTAGATCTATGAGGACCTAATTCTTCCTTAAAAAAGACTCAAAAAAAGATACAGGTAGCCCGGCTCGGGGTGCGGTCCAAATTATAATGCAAAATATTTAGTTTGCATCATTTTCTCTATGCCTAATACATTATTCACTTAATTCCTTTTACCTAAAAAAATGCAAAAAAAAAAAAAAAGAGAGAAAAAAAGAGGAAAGAGAAATGTGCACTAAGCTGAAAACCTGAAAGGGTGGCTTAGGTAAAAGTTAGAGTAGGCTCATTTAGTCGAAAACTCAAAAGGGCGGCTCAGGCAGAAACTAGAGCTAAAAGAAAGAAAGAAAGAAAGAAAGAAAGAGCTCACTAAGTTGAAAATCCAATAGGGTGATTTTGGTAGAAACTAGAGCTGAAAGAAAGAAAGAAAGAAAGAAACAGTTCGCTAAGTTAAAAACCCAAAAGGGCGATTTAGGCAGAAATTGGAGCAAAAATAAAAGACGTGTCATATAATAGTGATAGATTTTAAAAAATGCAACCCATCATCATGAAAAAAAGGATAGCCTTTGCAATGTCATCTATATCTCCTATCAACCTACAAGCGCATATAGAAGCAAAAATCCTAAAAAGCAAAAGGGTGATAATCTACACAATTTTCCTCTTTCTTCTACGATGCACATCTCTCATGCCCTTATTAAAATCAGAACCTATCATAATCTCCTCAATGGTCATGCTCCTTCTAGTCTCTATTGCAGCAGTAGAAGTACCAACAGAATCAAAATTATTCACCATATCATTATCAGAAACCTTCTCCTTAGTATTAGTGGTTCTAAAACTACTTTTAGAAATCCTCCTCTATATAGTAGTAACCTAGAAACTGCTCTCTGTTGCAATAGCTAAAATCCTCATCTAAATTCTAGAAAATGCAATCCTTTTCTATACCCTAATTGTAGTAGTTATTTTCTAAACCTTCACTGTAGTGTCACCCTATCTATCACTGCAGTCACAGCCTCCTCTATCATCACAACTACAACATAAGTCATTACTATAGCTTATGGTGTCACACCTTTAGTAGACTTTTGAGTCTTCTTTAAAGATCCGGTCATCCCCTCTATCTATATTGTAGTCCCCTGGATATCAGTGGCTCTCCTATAGTCTCTTTCTCCTCAGCTACTCATCTATTTCCCTCAGAAAGGCAACTTAGCACTCTCTTTCAACCAATCAAACCACTTTTCTCGATCACCTACCATACCTTCTTATAGTCCTAAATGAAATCCCAAAATGAACATCATGATAACTCTTTAGCCAACCAACCCGATAGCAATAGAGACTATGATCTACACCGTCTCTAAGAAGGGTATAGCTAGAGGCACATTTTGAATTTGGCATGTCTGCATTAAAACCACTTGATACTTATGACCTATAGTCATAAAAGATTTTATCCTGTACCACTATTAAGATATATCTTCCTGGGTGAGCTTCGATAACCATTCTTTTCAATCTCTGACTAGTATAAATAGGGCATATGTAGTACTAAAAAGTATTAGAAGCACCACTTGTCGAAGAGCCCACCACTCAGAAATGATCCATCAACCACTTCTGCAAAACAATCCAAAACCTGAAATTAAACACCTACAAATACCTTTAACATAAAGGGCAAGAATAGACAAATTTTCCCTATCTTGAGAATAGCTAGGAAGATAGTCGATCTCTCCAAACCCTAAATAAAGCAATCGAGAATTTGCCCCAAACTTTGCCAGCACAGCTCCAACCATGGAGCAACTTTACTCTATTTGTAATACCAATTGTGCCACTCTGGCATCATCCCAATCGACAGACCTATGAAATAGATATCTAGCTATTAAGTAGAAAATTAAGGCCTGACCTTAAGTCTTTGCCTCCTCATATCTCCTTGGTCGCTGGAAACATGGAACTTCTCAATCACAATGGTCAAATTCAGCTAACCATCAACAACCATCTAACTTGTGACATCTTGAGGCAAGTCTAAAAACTCCCAAGAAATGTAAGAAATGCCAAACTTTGAGCTCTAACAACACTACAGTTGCCTCCGAGTCACAGTTAAGCCATAACATTGAACTCCTCCTATTGGCACCATAATTTTAGTGGGCTATGCATTTATTGGGCCAAATAATGGTTAATTAATTTAGCCCCATAAACTGCAAATTTGGAGCCCATGACAGAGAGTATTGAGTAGACTTATGATAGAACAAGTCAAATTTTAAATAAAATCTAGAGACTTTTAAAAGAATGTGAAGTGCTGAAACATGGGACTAACAACCTAAGAGTAAAAATTGCCACCAGCACAGAACATGGGGCTAAAATGCATCTTGAGGCAAAAGAAAGGGATAATGGCTTTGTGGAGGAAATGGAGCTAAAATTCAGGAGCCCATTACCTTCTAAATGTTATAAAAAAAAGAAGAATCCATAGGGGAATCAGAACAATCAATTAATCAAGAATAATTACAATAATCAATCAATAATAATTATAACAATCAACCTTCAATCTTCTACAACTTTCCTTTTACTTTACATTTTCAAATTGTCCAAACCTTTGTGGTTTACATTTTTAAATTGTCCAAACCTTCGTGGTTTTCTTTTATTTTTATAACTTAAAATTCTTGTATTCAATGTACTCCATAGTGCAGTAATATAAACCCAAAAAGTTACAAATTCTGTATTCAATATACTCTACAATGTAGTAATACAAACAAAAAGTTACAAATTCATATTTTCTGTTAGTCTTTTGCATGAGAATTGGTGAAGCTATATCAGTGAATCCAAGTTCCTTAAGAGGCTACTATCCCTTTGTCTCTTACACAATCATTTCGATTAGAAGTCAGGTATGGATGAGACCCTTAAGAGTCCCTAGCATGCTCAACGTCAATTTCAAATCAAAAGGGCAACCGACAATAATTGTTTTATCAATAATATTTTTTGGCATGCTCGATGGGACTACTTCTATAGTTCTCACTCTTATCAGAATACAACACTGTTCTTAGTCAAATAATTGTCAACAACATTTTTTGGCACACCTAGTGGGACCTATCATGCAATGATGCTAAGAAAGAATAGTAAGAATAAAAAAAATATTGAACTAATTGTATCTCAGGATGCAGAGGAAGTGGCTACAATAGCTGCTCTTGGATATGTACCTCAAATGATTGAGCAAATTGAGAAGAGTCACAGTCCTCTACAAGCTAGTGATATCCTAGAGAAAATAACTGATCCAACATCTTATGCTTCTCAAGGCATTGATGGACATCTAGATTCCATGGACAAGAACATGTCTCTCATGGGAAAAATCATGGCTGATATCAGACTCTTTTAGAGCAAATGGCGACTGGGCAAACTCCAACCTTTAGTGGGGCTACTTCTAGTCTCAACCAATCTACCCAACAAGCTTCTAAAGAATCCCTAGGGTTAGTGGAGTCTAATGGTGTACCTCTAATGGAACACCAACCTGCACCATAATAAATCAAAGAGACTCAAGGGTTGTCAAAAACTACCATCAATACTGGCTGCCCTTTCAATGATAGGCCCACTCAAATAGCACCATAGCCATTACCTGTACAACAAGTACTACAACAATTCCAAGGGCATACCACCTCAAGGACCAATCATGCAACATATACTAGGGATAAAACAACATATCCATAAGCCTTAGGCTCGGGGAGCAACCAAAGGGTAGGTGCAGGAATTCACATACCTGATATGGTGGCTACTTAATATCCTCTAGCTCTTTTTGCTCCTCTGCACCTCAGGTGAATTTGGAGGCTATTAGAGATGCTATACAAGAGTTATATGGTCTAGGCCTTCATCAAATTGGTAAGGTGGAATTCCACAAGCTGTATCTCTAAGCCACTGACAAAGAAAACCCATATACAAAGGGATTCTAGATCCCAGACTTCACTTTGTTCTCTAAGGAAAATAGAAAATCCACATTAGAACATGTCGCAAGATTTACAATTCAATGTGGAGAGTTATCAAATCATGAAAACTTTGGTTTTTATAAACTAAAGTTATTCCTAAATTCCTTAACGAAGCAAGTATTTACTTAGTACTCAACATTACTAAAGGACTCAGTCAATTCATGGCAAAAAATGGAGAGGAAGTTTCATACATAGTTTTTTAGAGTTGAGCTTAAAGTCTATACTACTGAACTATCAAGGATGACTTAAAGGAGTGGAGAGTCTACTGATCTCTTCATATCCCGCTTTAAGAAAATGAGAAATAAGTGCAAAGTCTTCTTACTGGAAATGGAATTTATAAATATGGCACAGAGGGGACTCGACATCGGACTTAGGTAGAAATTCTAGGGTATGGAATTCAGAGACTTCTACGAGCTTTCTGCGAAAGTAGCAGAATGTAAAGAGTTACTAAGGGAAGACAATAAGTTGAGAAAGAAGGCTATGGGAACTTACTTTTAAGAGATAGGTACCTAAGAGACTGTTGTTGTTAACCTAGCCAATTCTGGATCCCAAGTCTGCCCACTTTTAATGAGATCACAGCCAAAGACTAGGGATTCTTAGAAGAAGAATCATAATTCTATAATGTAGTACACCTTTGATGTGAGCAAAATGGCTGAAATCTTTGTCTTCCTGCTCAAAGAGGATTTCATCACTCTTCCTATGGGCCATCACATTCCTACAAAAGAAGAAATCAAAGGAAAAGAGTACTATAAGTATCATAATTCCTGGAACCATACAACTAATGTATGCTAGTCTTTTAAGAATGTCATTCAGGATAGGATCAACAAGGGGATACTCAAGTTCCTTGAGAAAAAGAAAGAGACTATGCTAATTGATGAAGATCCTTTCCCTTTTATGGCCTCTGTGAATGCTATTAGAGTGTATCTTTGTACCTTAATCAATGAGAAAAAAGAAAAGACACCAAAAAGCTCTAGGAGATAAAACAAAGCACATATCGGTCCTTAAGAGTCTACATCAAAGTCAGCCTAAGAATCTACCAGAGACTAGGCTAAACTGTAACATGAAAAAAGAGAGTCTACTTTGGACTTTCCAACCATAAGATGATCCCTAAAGATGATAGCCTAAGATCACTAAGGGACTTCGGCAGGGTCTACCCAAAGGACTGCCACATATTCGATCAGGTTATAACAAAAGGGATGAATATCAATTTGGTACTTATTACTTGCAATTCAGTACTCGAAGGCATTGGCCAAATATTATAGAGGATTTGCTTAAGGGACTACCCCCAGATTGGCGTAAGAGTCTTCTCAAAGGATTATCAGGGACCAGAACAGACTCCAACATAAAAAAGGAAGGTCAGTCTGAGACTTACCATTGTCAAGTTAGTGTTCAGAGAAGGTAACCCAGGATTTCCAAGAGACTACATCAAAGTCCGCACCAATATCCTTCAAACGGTCTACCAGAGACTGTGCTAAATTTTAATATGAAAAGGAAGAGTCCACCTCAGACTTTTTGCCCACCAACTGCCACTTAAAGAAGACAGCCCAGTTTCGTGCTATCACTTGTGAAAGTCAAGGAAAATCACTGGCACCTTGTTCGCCGTAGAAAATTTCCATAACCTCTTACTAGAACCCAAAAAAAGAGGCTCTAAAGGAAGAGGGCACTAGTAAGTATGGTGGGATCTAACACCAAAGATAAAAAGAAGATCAGACTGAGGAAAATGAACATGTAGGCTTAGAGTCTATGGGTAGTAGTACATAGGATATGAAAATGCAGGAAATCAAAGTGGGCCAAATTATTGTACCTTTGAAATGTGCCATGGCAACCATTATGTTGCTAGCCTCATTTCAAAGGTTTAGAGATGAAGAGTCTAAAAAAGAAGCTAAAGAAGAATTGGAGACTCATAGGGCAACTTATGAGAAACACACTATATGTAGTGGAGTTACCATCCAAGCCACGGAATGTAGGGTTCTAAAAAGGGTCATCTTTGAGAAGCCTATAGAAAGGATGACAAAAGCACATTAAACCATTATACATTAAAGCTCACCTCGATAGGAGGCTAACCTCCAGGATCTTAATACATAATGGATTTGCTGTTAACATCATTCCATTGAGGATGGCTTTAGAGTTGGGCAAAAATGAAGATGATCTTATAGCTACAAATGTGTTTATCTCAGTATTTAATAAGGAAGTCATAAACACTCTAGGAGTCTTACTTATGGAAATCCAAGTTGGGAGCAAGACTTCCCTCATAACTTTCTTTGTGGTAAACTTTACTGCCAATGATCATGCTTTGTTGGGAAGAGATTAGATTCACGCCAATTACTGTGTGCAGTCCTTACTTTACCAATTCCTTTTATTTTTGAAAGGGGATGAGGTGGAAATAGTGTGGGTTGATGGAAAGCCCTTCAAGGCTTGCACAGATGTAGTGGATGCAAGATTCTATGATGGAAGCTTTAGTCCAATTCAATTTAAGGGCAAGAGTAAATATGGTAGACCAAAGGCACTTGCCATGACAAGCAGAGAGTATTGCCAACAACAAGCAAGGAATCTCCTCCAAAAATTCATGATCGTGGCTTATCATTAGAGGCTAATCACTCAGCTTATCATAAAGGAGGTTGATGATTGAGTTCACTTAAAAAGAGAAGCTAGTAGCTACAGCCATATTATTAAAAGCACAGGTGTAGTAAGCTTTAGATAAGCTACTAATGGAAGAAATTCAAGAGATTGTTGGTGCTGAAGTAATTTTTGAAGGGGAACAGCCCAAGGAAGAAGTAGAAGAGATTCAATTACATGAGTTGAAGAATACTCCACTGATATGATGCAACTATGTATACATAAACTAATCAATTAATAGTTAATTTTGTATTTTGATGCATGAATTTTATCTTTAAAGTGGTGATTTTAATCTTGTTTTTAAGTGTTCTTTAAGTAACCTAGGTAACTCTCAAAGGATCAAGGGTCCTATGCATGAAAGGGAAGAAGTTTTGTAAGGACTAGCTAAGACAAGCTTGTGCCGACTCATGCCCCATTGGTGCCGAGTCGTGACAAAAGACTATGGTGCCGACTCATGCCCTTTGGTGTTGAGTCATGCCAGAAGCCGCATGGTGTCGACTCATCCTAGCCTGTCTCGAGTAGTTATGGTGCCTTTTCATCAAAACACTTCACAAAAGGCTCTTTTTTGCAGAGGACATGATTTGGGACACCTAGAAAACTATAAATAAGAATGTTTTATAGAATTTTAGACATGCGATATTAGTATTATTCATATATTAAGTTAGTAATTAAAAGTGTAATTCAAGTGTTCAAAAGTTAGAATAAGATTAAAGAGTCACTAAGGCATTCAAGCAAGCATTCAAGGACACTTCTTTAAAGTAAATTTATGGAGCAAGGATTGAAGAAAACATCATCAAAGTTTCCTTTCCCTTGTCTTTTTTAACTTTGTTCCTTGATGTTGATCTTGTCTTCTTGTCTAAACTTTGTCATTTACACTATGAATATACACTAGTTTGATTTCTTTAAATTGCAATAAAGTATTGGTTTTAATCATTCTATTTCTTATATGCTTTGCATGATTTAGTTTTAATTGTGTGCTTAATTAATGTTGTATGTGCTTGATCACCATGTATAACATGATAGTCAAATTATTCACAACGAGAGTTGGGATAAATTGATGGAGAAACAATTAAAATTACTTAGAGAATAGGATAAGCACTTAGAGACAAGCAAATCCACTCTAAGGGGAAATATAGTATTGGCATGAATATTTATGGTTCTGTTCTATCTCTATGATGACATGAGAATGCCCATAGACTCTAGATCAAACACTTATAATTGACAACAAGTGTTGCTTTTAGGAATTATAGACCATACTCTCAATCATTGCATGCATATAACACATCTTATTAAAATCAATTCTGATTTGTAATTCAATCTAATCAACATCCTTAATCATAATATTAGTATAGTAGCATATAGTTAGCTTTAAATCTCTTATTTAATATCCTTGCCTATCCATCCTAGTAACTATCCAATTAATACGAAATTTCAAGTTCCCCAGAGTTCAACACCGTACTCATCCTATACTAATCCCTTTGGATTTAGGTCACCCATAGTAGGCCTAACATCCACCTAAGTTGGATGATGCTATGACTGAAGTTTAAGACCCTTTAGAGGAGGTCAACCTTGGGATTCTTAAAAGCCTAAAGTCACCTATATCAATGGCCTACTCCAGCTTACATTAAAAAAGAAAATCATTGAGTTATTGCAAGAGTTCAGAGATTATTTTACTTGGGATTATGATGAAATGCCTAGATTAAATAGGAAGCTAATGGAGCATCGACTACCTATTAGGCCAGATTATCATCCTTACCGTCAACCCTCTAGGTACATGTTAAAGGATGTTGAGCTTAGAATGAAGGAAGAAATTGAGAAACTACTCAAAGCTAGGTTTATAAGACCTATCAGATATGCTGAGTGACTTTCCAATATTGTTCCCATGGTTAAGAAAAATGGGAAGCTCAGAGTCTGCATGGACTTCAGAGTCTTGAATACAGCCACCCTTAAGGACATTTACGTCATACCAATCGCTGACATGCTCATTGATGTTATGGCCAAACAGGAATTACTATCCTTTATGGATGCATTCTTAGGCTACAATCAGATATTCATAGCTCAAAAAGACATACCCAAGATGACTTTTCGATGTCCTGGCTCCATTGGAACCTTTGAGTGGCTGGTTATGCCCTTTGGTCTAAAAAATGTAGGCACCACTTACCAACAAGCCATGAATGCAATTTTCGGTGACATGCCTGGAAAGTCTATGGAGGTCTATGTGGATGATATAGTTGTGAAGTCCAAAAAAGCTGAAGACCATGTGGAGCATTTCAAGAAGGGCTTCCAATGGATGAGAGACCACCATCTAGAGCTGAATCCCCTTAAGTATGCTTTTAAGGTTCAGGCTGGAAACTTCTTGGGTTTCCTGGTACATCAAAGAGGGGTTGAAGTAGACAAAAATAAGGCAAGGGCAATAATGGAATCTCAGCCTTTAAAAATAAAAAAGAGTTGTAGAGATTCTTGGGCCAAGTGAATTACCTTAGGAGATTTATCTCTAATTTAGCTGGAAAGTCCAAAGTCTTTTTTGAACTACTCAAGCTGAAGACTGAAGAAGAGTTTATTTGGGAAGATTGCCACCAGAAGGCATTTGAAAAATCAAGGAGTATCTTAGTAATCCTTAAGTCCTGATGCCCCCAAGGGCAAGGGTCCCTTTGAAATTGTATCTCTCTGATTATGAGGACTCTATCAGTTGCCTCTTAGCATAGAATAATTCTATGGGATAGGAGCAAGCAATTTACTATCTTAATAGATTCCTTACACCAACAGAGGTACACTACTCACCTATGGAGAAAATGTGCTTAGCCTTATACTTTGCATGCACTAAGCTTTGACATTATCTTATTAGATCAAGGGTGTACGTAGTCTTACAGATAGATTAGTTAAATATATGATAAATCAACCCCTCATCACTGGGCATATTGGCAAGTGGTCATTGGCCTTAGCTAAATTCTCCTTGGTTTATTTCCCCCAGAAGTTAGTAAAAAGCCAAGAATGGACCATCTGAAAATGAAAGGGAAGATGAGTTAGACATACTAGTCTATAAGGTTAAGAAGAAGCCTTGGGTGCTAAAGTTTGATGGATCAAAGATTGAAGAATCTGCGGGTGCTAGGTAGTCATTATATCCCCTTTGGGTGCTAAGACTACCATATCATTCAACTGGGACTTCGAATGCACCAATAACTAAGCAGAGCATGAGGCATTGATTATTGTGCTAGAGATTTTTAGAGAGCTGGGAGCCAAGGAGATATTGGTGATAGGAGACTCATAGTTGGTATTGAGACATCTTTCTGGAGAATATAAATGCAGTAGCCTTGCTCTAGCACCTTACTATACAAAAGTAGTTTAGTTACTAGAGGACTTTGTAAATACATCATTCCTATATGTATTGAGAGAGTCAAATTGGGAGGCTAATGAGCTAGCCCAAATAGCCTCTAGTATGAAGATGATAGAAGAACTTACTCATAGGATAGTCCTCATTAAGAAACGGAGCCATCCTTCCATATTGGAAAGGGGATTTTGGTTATCGCCTTCAATACAGATGTTAACATCTCTGGAGACTGGAGGCAACCCTTTAAAAATTACTTAAGTAGTTTGTCCATAAAGGCTCCTTACAGACTCAAGGTTCAAGCTCTAAACTATATGTTAATAGAAGAGGAGCTATACCAAAAGGAATTTAATGGATTGCTATTAAGATGTTTGGGATTTCTAGAGGCTATGGAGGTGATGAAGTAAGTACATGACAGAATCTATAAAGCACATCAAGTAGGAATTAAAATGAGGTGGCTAAGCAGTAGGCATGGCTATTTTTGGCCAACCATCCTCAAAAACTGCATAAGTTATACAAAAGGATGCAAATAGTGTCAAAGTATAAAAGGATCCAGACAGTATCTGCAAATGAATTGCATCCTATAATCAAGCCTTGGCCTTTCAAGGGTTAGGCTATTGACTTGACTATAAAAATTTATCTAGCTTCATCAAAGGGGCACAACTTCATTATTGTGACAACATACTACTTTACCAAGTGGGTGGAAGCCATACCTATGAAGAAAGTGGAATAAAAATATGTCATTCAGTTTATAAAGGAGTTTATCATCCACATATTTGATATCCCACAGTCTATCACTAGAGACCAAGGTACCATGTTCACAGGGGAAGAAATGAAAGACTTTGCAGAAGACTATGGCATCAAGCTATTCAATTCAACACCCAACTACCCCTAAGCAAATAGGTAAGTTGAGGCTTCAAAGTGCTAATTAATATCCTAGAGAAAATGATTGAAGACAATCCTAGAGACTAGGACAGACTATTATCAGCGACTCTATGGGCCTACAAGACATAAAAAAGAAGTTCCACTACAGTAAGTCCATTTTCTCTTACCTATGGTCATGATGTTGTCATTCCAATAGAGGTAGTAGTTCCTTCTTTAAGAGAGGCCAAACAACATGGTCTTACTCCAGATGATTACCATAAAGCTATAATGATAGAGATAGAGGATTGATTTGGAAGAAGCAAGAATGTAAGCCCTCAATCATATGGTGATATATAACAAGAAAGTCTTTAGGGCTTATAATAGAAGAATTAAAAAGAAGACTTTCTAAGAAGGTGAGATAGTTTGGAAACTAAGCTTACCTATGGGTGTAAAGGATACAAATTTTGGAAAATGGTCCCCAATTGGGAAGGTCCTTTTAAAGTACATAAGGTGTTGCATGGAAATGCATATTGGTTTTCAAGCTTACAAGGAAAGCCTCATAAAAGATTCATTAATGGAAAGTATCTAAAGAAGTATTTTTCCACTATGTGTGAAATGAGGCTAGCATATGAAGAAAATTAATAACAAGGCTGATCCCATGGCCATTGAAGTACATGTTACCTATATGAAGTAGTACATATATATATATATATATATATATATGTATATATATATATATATATATATATATATATACATATATATATATATATACATATATATATATATACATATATATATATATATATATATATACATATATATATATATATATATGTATATATATATATATATGTATATATATATATATATATATATATATATATATATATATATATATATATATATATATATATATATATATATATATATATATGTATATGTATATATATATATATATATATATATATATATATATATATATATATATATATATATATGTATATATCTATATATATGTATATGTATATATATATATATATATATATATATATATGTATATATATATATATATGTATATGTATATATATATATATATATATATATATATATATATATATATATGTATATATATATATATATATGTATATGTATACATATATATATATATACATATACATATATATATATATAAATGTATATATATGTATATGTATATATAT